>JAUELO010454591.1:0-12911 GCA_032357855.1 Amphibolips quercusostensackenii | reverse complement strand
CTTCCGCCTGACCTTACAGCAACTGACATTCCGGCCGCGTGTCGGCTATATGCAAGCTCAAAGTACTGGTAATTATAGGAATTCAAAACGTTATATCATTTTGAAAAAATACTTAAGTTGATTGTAAATACACAACCTCAACTTATTTCTTACAGAGTCTAGCAGTTTTATCTACATTTCAGTCTTTTAGATATTTCAGTTTTCGATTATTTCACTTTAATTATCAAATAATTAGATAATAATAATCAATAAATAATGAATAATACATAATAATAACTTTAATTATTCAAATAATTTTTTAATATTTCTGAAGTAGCAAAAAAATTTTACGGTAAATATATTAATAACAATTCAATAGTAGTAAATAATTCTCTGATTAATTGAGTACTGAGCTATCTTTAATTTTGATTTTAATTTACTTAATTGAATTTATAAGTTCAGAATATCTATTATTTTTTGTATACAAGCATTAATGTAATAATAAATAGAACAATCTCAAGGATCGTTATAACGTTTCCTTCTGATTTTCATAAGGTTAATTAACCTATAAAAAAATGTATTCTCTAATTTAATTCACCTTTGATTTAAACTTTTTGAAGGTTTTTTAATTATCTGAAAAAAGTTGATCGCATATTTCTTGGGGTAGCTGAACTAAAATAATAATAAAGAATAAAATATGTGCTTTATTTTGCAATATATAAATAAGCAGTTTCAGTCCAATGTACAAAAGTTAATATCACATACATTCAATATAACAGAGTTCAACATAATATGAAAAATTTCAAAATAAGACAGTGGGACACACATCAATAAACGCGAAGAGCAAAACAAGTAATAAAAATGTATTTTTTAAAACCGTGCAGGTGCTTTAACAAAATTAGGGTGGCCGTTATGATCGAGGAAAACATTTCAGTCATTTTTTGGGTTTTCTCAATTCTCAAAAAGTTTTCAACGTCATGGAATTAAAAATATTTCAGCTTAACATTGTTTTAATGGAAGTTATAACAACTGAACTGAAAATAAATACATTTAGAGCGAAACTACATATTTTAAATTTTTAAACTTTAAGATTGAATCAATTTATTTGTAAATTTTCCTAATTATATCTTTTTAGGAAACTTTAAGCTATTGGCATGGAAAATGGAACGGTTTTAAATGTCAAACACTGTTTATTTGTTCACTAAATAGAAATTTTTTAAGATGAAAGATCAAAGAGCTCTGGGAGACACGTGAAAAAATGTTCCTATCTAGTACACAAGTTTTCAAAAATTAAATAATTGATATAATCAAATATGGTTTACATACGTACGACGTTAAAACACTTTGAAATTGGGTTATGCTTGCTTAGTGTAGCTACCGCAATGTCGTTAGCGGTCAATAATTTTACAGCTCTGCTTTACATGTTTATTTTTGCCCGTTTTGCTTTTCTGCAATTAACAAGATCGGTAGGAGGCTTGCACATTTTACGCGAAATTATTTGTCTGCTAAAATACTTTAATATAGCAAACACGTCACCATAAGCTGTCGGATATACAATTTGTTTTTCGGTTGGCATGGGACTAAGGATCTTTTCTCTTTTCTAACTTGAATTGGTTTTTGGGAGAAAAAGTGTACCTTCAAAGTTCGAATATCCTGTTAGGATTCTTGTGTGAAATAAGTCAAAGAGATCTAAAATTTTCGGGTAGTAATCCGTTTTTAAATGCAGACAAGAGAAAAAAAGGTTTCGTGACAGGAGACGACCTGGATCTGACACGAAGAGTCTCGGCAGGTGAAGGAGACCTGGCAAAAGATGCTTTGTAAAAAGGAAAGAGCCTTTCTGGAAAATTTCAGTCTGGAGAAGAAAAAGGTCTGCAACAAGGAACACCAGGAATAGAAGCGCCATTAGGCAAACACATAAATTGGAAACTTAATTCTGCAACAAGAAATAGAGAATTACATTTGTCTAAACTACACAATCATGTGTTCGTATATCATACAGTGTGCATTATGAAAGTAATGCGAATGATTTTATTGTGACGCTACTATCCATTGTAGCGCGCTCAGACTGGTCGGATAATGTGGTTGGAAGTCTGCCCTTTCAAACGTGCCCGGTCTCAGATCGCACTAAGCAGAAGGAGCAGAAGGACGTATCTTTGTACAAAGTCTGTTTTTTGATTGCTTTAAGGCGCGATGGAGCGTTCGCTGGAACAGCGGTACGCAATCAAGTTTTATGTGCGGCTTGCGAAAAATGCAACGGAAACTTGTTAAATGCTTCAAGGGGCCTTTAAGGAGAAACGCATTTTGAGATCTCAATGCAGAAGGCGGCACAAGGTCTTCAAGGTGTGCCTGGAGAAGGTCACCGACAAGCCCCGTTCTGGAGACCAACAACAGACCGAACCGATGAAATCGTTCAGCCTGTGCACGAAGTTTTGAGTTCAAACCGTCAGGTAAAGTATATAGGCAATCGCTGACACCCTGAACTTGACAAAATTCGCAGTACATGGTATGGTGACGGTGGATTTGCAAATTTTGAAGGTTTGTGCGAAGCTTGTGCTGAAGGTGTTGACGGAGGTGCAGAAAGAAGTTCGAGTTTCGCGCAGTTAACAATTGTTTAAATTGATTAGAAATAGTCCAGGCCCTGACATAGCCCCATGTGACTTTTTTTGTTCCCCCGACTGAAGAGAAAGCTAAAGGGAAAGCACTAGGACTTAGCGAAGAACATCTAAGCTTACGTAACAAGGGTCCTGAGAGGCATTCCAGCCGAGGAGTTTTAGAGTGCATTCTAGGCGTGTCAGAATCACTTCCGCAAGTGTTTTGATGCAGAAGAAGACTATTTTGAAGAGTTTACCATTTGTACCAATTGAATCAATTAATCTATTTTTACCAGAAAATGCGCATTACTTCCCTAATGCACCCTGTTAGTTGCGAATGTGGTTGTAATGATCAACTGCTTGCAAAGTTTGCATCTGATTTTTTATGTCATAAAAAAACTTAAGGTAATGAAATATTTTATATCCCTGACAAAAAAAAATCTCAAAAATATCTCAGACTAAAATGTCACCCTGGGTTTAGGTGTAGCTGAGGAATGGTGTCGCCAGGCTCTTAAAAATTATTTTAATATGAAAATACCGATATCTCGATATGGATTTAACAGTTTCATATTTATGTTTCTGGAAAAACATCCTACAAGAACCCATACTGAAATTTTTTTTCCCCTTTTTTAACTATTGTAGCAAAAGTTTTTAAAGATCAAGTGCACCGTTTAAATTAGAAGTAGAAATGCTACTCAAATAAATAAAAGCCCCTATTTTTCCTGTATTCAATTTCATTTTAATTTGCATTTCTATCTTTACCCTAATAATGCTAGAGAAGAATTGGTAGAAAATCTTCATAGGAAACTGACCAATAATTTAAAAGTTAAAATCAATGTATCAAAATATTATTTTTCAGTTTCTACCTAGTATCCTTTTCAAATACAGATTAATTTTCATGTTCTAATTAAAACGTTATGTAATAGAGCGGGGCGAGATGGGTATAAAAGAGAAGATAAGCTTCTAAATTTTGTTGTTGTCAATAATTTTTTTTGTTAATGTATACGCACTTATTTTAAAAACGAATGTCATCCAAACTTTTTTTCTACAAAATTTCCGCTCAACGTTGAAGACATTTGGAAAAAACGAGATTTGTAATCCAAAGATCTGTACTCTGCTATTTTGTGTTTTTTCAAAGAGGCCACGAATCACGAAAAATCACACATTAAATGTTTTTCTGGTGGTATTTAAAGAGCTTATTTGTATCAGCCAAGCTTTTTTAAAAAACTTAGAAGAACAGAAAGCCAAATTGGATTAGAATTATATCCATTGTCCCTATTGCCGTTATCATCGTGTTTCGAGATTTAAATTGTTTTTCTATTTTTTCTTGCAAAAATGTTGTATGTTTTTGCGATAATGGTTGTTTTGTCAATTAAAATGCCATGTCCTGTTTCAATATGAAGCTCAGCTAGTGCAGATTGCGTAAAGTGTTTTAGCCTGTTTTTACTCTTATGTTCCTTTACACGTTAGATCACCGCTCTCCCGGTTTCTCCAATATAAACTTTGCCACAAGAGCAAAGGATTTTATATACCCTAGGATCTTTGAGAGGTGCTTTTTTATTTTTACGGTTGTTAAAAAGTAGTCCTGTTTTCGCATTTGGCTTAAACATGGTTAACATATTGTGTTTGTAGAGAATTCTTTTTATTTTTTCTGTGATACCTTGGATGTAGGGTAGGATGGCTATCGTTTTTCTCTCTTTTTCTTTAGTAGATTGTGTTTACTTTTCATTTTGAGTGTATTTTTTTATTGCTTTATTAATTTGCTCGTTTAAGTCATCGATCTGTATAAGGATTTGTTAAGCGTTCCGTAATCTTTATCTGTTATGGAAACAGCTCTGTAAACAAGAAAGTTAATGAGCAATTTCTTTTGAAATGGGTAGTTGTGGAAGAAGGCATGTAGGTATCTCTTTGTATAAGTGGGTTTTCTATAAACTCCATGTCCTTATGTGTTATCAGATTTTTTGTAAACTAGTAGTTAATTGATTAAATCGAAAGACTTGTATAGTTCGTCTAGTCCAGGTCTCCAGATGACAAAGGTATCGTCAAAGTAACAGCACCAACATTCCAGTTTGAGCTTAGATTGGTTGAAGATTTCAGTTCATAGATTTTTCATAAAGACGTTAGCTGTTTTAGGTGATATTAGAAATCCCATTGCTGCTCTTAAGGTTTGTCTAAAGTATTAATCGTTAAAGAAGAAGTAAGTATTATGAAGGCTTATTATAAAGTATTTTTTATGAAGAGTATGAGATCAGAGGAAAAGTTTGCAAAAAATTTAATAACATCGATTATATCAGAAATTGGAATCTATTTCATCTTTTTGATAGAGTCAGAAGAGGTTTAAACGTATGTAATAGAGTTTCCTGTAAAAGGCTTTAGTTTTTCAGGGAGGAAGCGTGCTAGTTTTAAAGTTGGTGACTTTATTGCGCTGACAATCAGTCTTGAGTAAAATGTTATTTTCGTGAGTCCGTAAAGTTTTGGAGAGATGGGATCAGTAGGTATTAATATAGATATTGTTTTTTGTCAAGTTTAGATTCTTTAAGAAGTGTGTTTGTTTTGCCTACTATTGTTTTTGTAGGTTTTTTTTTTAGTTTCTTGCATGTATCGTCAGTTATAAGGTGAGCCAGTAGCGAAGGAAAATAAGAGTAAAGTCAGGCTAAAACATTTCACGCAATCAGCACTAGCTAAGCATCATACCGCAACAGGATATAGCATTTTATTTGACAAAATAACCACTATCGGGAAAACATACAATATTTTTCCAAAGAAACATAAAAAGCAATTGAAATTTCAAAACACCCTGATAACATCAACAGAGACAAAAGATATAATAGTAATTCGATTTTGCTTTCCGTCCTCCTGGGTTTCTTTGAAACAAGACTTGATTAGCTAATCAGGTTTAACCAGCCTCCATAGTAGGGCGCTCTAGACAATCACAGGCATCGTAGAGAGTAAATATAAGACCAAGATAATCTGTAACTTTAGTTTCTGGTTAGCCCTGAAAAAGTGAACTATAATGTTCACGAAACTCAAGCAAGATTTGTAGTTTTGCACACAATTGAAACCTAAAAAAATTCTTTTATTGATTATAAAAATTGTTTCAACAGTTTCCAAATAACAATTATTTTCAAGCAATATGAATAAAACTGTTATTTCTTCGCCATTTTATACAGAACTGTGGATTGAAATTTCAGAAATAATTTTTGTTTATTAAAATGTTTATAACGTAATAAAAAATTCCTTTAAATTATTTTCACCTACTGGCAAACATTTATAGATAGTTTAAGTACAGATATGAAACCTTTTTTATTAAACTAAAGATGTTTAAAAAAATATGTTACTTCTAAAATGCTAAATAAGTTGTTGAGTAATACTTATGACCAACGCTAAATCTAAAATTTATTTGTTAAGATACGAAAAAATGTAAGTAAACAGCCTTCTTTCAAATACAAGAATCAAAGGAATTGGTTATAAAATTATATTCTGATATTATCATTGGAATGTAAGATGTTCTTATGAAAATAAATGAGAACTGTCAATGTTGATTATAAATTGCCCACATGCACTGTGTAAACTTTATTTTGTATTTTACAGGTAACGTGTGTCTAAGTGTGCAAACACTGTTTAAATCTGTGCACGTCTAAATTTCGTCATGCACAGTTCAGCTTGTGGAAATTTTCTTAAAATAGATCAAATTTTAAAAATACCTATTTGTGTGAAGCTTGAAAAAAATTATTAAAAATTATAGAAATACCATATTATGATATTAACCAAACGAATGGAAGATAACCGCTGAAGATGAGACCAGGCTATAGACAATCCTCATTTGTTTTGATTTAAAGAAAAACTGATTAAAGTCTTAATGATTGATCTAATCAACAATATAACTAATGATTATTTTAGGGCCGTATCAGCTTATACGATATATAATAGATAAGTTATCTCTTAAATTTCAGTCGCCAAGTACCTCCTTTCGCGATATTTACATTTAATAGGATTCAGTTTTAGGAGAATAAATGAAGTTTATTCAAAACATGCTACATTTTTTTTTATCTTGTTTGTTTTACGATATACTTCCAAAAAATGATGTACTTCTTGTGATAGCGTTGACCGCTAAAATTCTATTCCATCGAGACTAAGTATGAAACTAACTCAGAATAAAAGAATACAGTGAGATGAAGCAGGATCGGTATAGTTGCCTAGCCTCATTCTGTCCAGATGCCCAAAGAAGGTCATTTTCGGTACGATTTTTGGGTCGATTTCCAGCCCAATGAAGATAAGAATGACCTTAATATTAGAATATATACTGAATGAGATTTATTAAAAGCACTAAGTTTGCCAACCCCCCTTCTCCATCGACAGTAAACCAAAATTCAGCTACACTACTAGACTAAGTGTACGGTAAAAGGGTATATTGTAAGCAAGATTTTTTTAAATTAGGATTAGGATCTTAAATTTTTTCAAAAACTTTTTTTGTTTAATTTTTGTATGTGGCAATAGATTTTCAAATTGAATATGAAACTCAAAACATGTCGCCCCAATCTGACTTATTAGATACGTCAATCGGAAAATCTTTTCGATTTAAATAAAAAATTTTTACACATTTTTGTGTCAATTTGAAAATAATTCTCTTTAAAAAAAAAAAAAAAAAACAGAAAAATGTTACCAACTCAGAATGTGTTACAGTTGCTAAGGTGGTTTTGAATCTATAGAAAAGGCTTACAAAGTTTGCTTACCTGCACTTTCCGTGAAATCCCGTTAATTTCTTTTATATACATGAAACACTTAAAACACTACAAAATATTTTTTAATACATCAAAATCGCGTGAATTAGAAGCAAACGTATTGATTTTTATTAAGAAGTCCCTAAACGATTTTGTCGTTTTCGATAGTAACGTTTCTCTCGAAAATCTTTCGGTACGCGTGTGACAAAATGTTCCGCTCGTTATCCGTGGGTTAGAATGCAATGGAAAGATAAACAAGAGTAACGACTGTCGCGAGTAACGCTTGCTTGCTGTAGGTCTGACGCGATGCTCAGCTTAGCATCAGCGAGTTAAAATGAAATGAAAAGAATAACGATAATAACGATTATCGATAGTAAGGTCCGCTAAAATCAGTGATCCTAACTAAGTCAACTTTGGCTGCACATGCATAGATTGTTAATTGGCTATAAAGCGCGTATGCATTTAAGTTCCAAGTAAGAAAGCGAATGATAATGGGCAAATAAGCGCAGCTTAGTTCAAGCATGCACATATTTTTTGGGATTACTTCTGGGAGTAGCTATTGAATCGCAATTTAAAGTCGGTAATACGACCCGCCGCTTTTCCAACAATCCATCGTCACCTTGGCAGACCGCAGCTTTATATAATGACACACTTGATAGCAGTTTATATTTCGAAACGCAAAGAGCGTACCTTCGCCAAATAACACAGGACCACAAATTAAAAGAAAAATTGCGGGGGATAAACGGACGTCTCCTATACGTATTTGAGGGGGCTGAATTTGGAACCGTTGAGCTTTTACCTTAAGCACTTAAGAATTTTTGCGCAATTGCAGAAAACGTGCTACAAATAGAGTTTCTTAATGTTTTTGTTTATAAAACAAGTTGGACATGTCTACATCTATCAAATTTTCATTTAAAACAACAAAGCTTACACACCAAACTCAAAACCCCAAACCTACCAACTCACAAGCCCTAAAACCACAAACCTCAAACCCTTAAACACTAAACCCACAACCCCGAAACCCTAAACCAACATACCCTAAACCTACAAACCCCAAACCCACATACACAGAAATCGTAAGCCCTAAAATTCCAAACCCACAAATGTCACAAAACTACAAATCTCACAAACCTACAAATTCTTCATGTGAAAATCCTAAACCTACAAACTCTTTGTCTTCACATTCAGAAATCCCTAACCCACAAACCCTGAATACACAACCCCTACACACACCAACTTTAAACCCACAAACCCCAAATACACACACCCTAAATTCACAAACTCACAAACCTATAAACCCAAATACCCGTAAAACCTGTGACATAAAGTAAATTGGTTGATATTGTAACTAATATACTTGCTCTTTGCTGAACCCAGGAATAACCAGCGAGGAGGTGGCGAAATACTATTCTCTTCCTTTTTACTTTTTGCTTTTTTTTGGAATTTTGTTTTTTGTTTATTTATTCATTTTTGTTTTTTATTCAATTAGTTGCATTGATGTGCTATTGTCTTTCAGCAAAGTAAAGCGTTTGTTTAGTTTTGAAAGATCTTCGAATGGCTTTTTTTTATGACGAATTTTGGTTTCACGCATCAAGCCCCAGCAGTAGTCTACAAACATGGAATCATCCCAAACTTCTTGCCCCCTTTTTTTAACGTCTTAGAAGTCTTGATGCATTCTTTCATTTTGTTCTTCACTGAAGTCACCTAAATTTTTTGGGGGGTATTCAATACGTGAATCTAAAAAGTGTCATTTTCATTTTATTAAGCAGTTCATATTTTAAAAAGCGAATACCATTTTCTCGACAACTGTTTTGAATTGTGGAGTTTTCCTATTTTCCAAAAAAGATGTACTTACCTCTCTGAAACATTGACACGCATCTTTTTCTGTATCTGCCATAAGTTCTCCAAAATGTTTATCTTTGAAAGGATCTCTTATTTGCGGACCATTAAATACGCCTTTATTGATTTTTGCATCAGAGAGTTTTGGAAATTTTTTAAAAAGGTATCTAGGAGCAACACTATCTTGCGCTTTCATGGCCAACAGCTCCGCATTCTTTTTTGAAAGCCCCGAATCTCGAACTAAGTCATTTAATTCTCCTTGATTGAATTAACCTTCTTTAGATGTATTTTCATCTAAATCATCATAATCATCTTCAACTGTTTTTTAGGAGATATTTTCAGGTTCTTGTATTTCACCATTATTCGTTAGATTAATCTCAGGCTTTAAACTAACTTTATCTTCTGAAACTGGTGAAGGAAACGTTACTGAAGACACTTTTAGATATTCGATGATATTCCGATTCTTTGAATTGTAACTGGTTGCATTGCACAAAGAAGAATAACAATCTGTTTTGTGATTTTCAGGTTTTCTCCAAACCATAGGAGCAGGAAAAAATTTCGCATTTTTAAGTCCTTTACCATAGTTTAATATATGCGTTTGACAATTAGAACATACAATGTTTTAAATCCAATCGTTCTCTAAATTTTGTTTTGATATATTAAAACACTTTTCATGAGATTCTTTTTTTTTAGCACTTATACTTCTCCGATTCTTCTTTTTAATGTAACACCCACAGACAGCACAAAAAGTTAATATACCTTTACACCTACAGTCGGGCATCATTGTAAGTACTCAGGTAAAAAGAAAAAAAAGCAAATTTTAATGTACACAAAATTTATTTCAAGAAAAAAGTTTCTGAAAGAGAGACTATTTTAAAATTTGGAAGATAAAATATATTTTATTTAGCAATTGAGAGTGGAAATTCGCCATGCGAAGTAGCAGCAGTTATGCAAAGAACAGAAATACCAGGCCCGGCGAACTGTAGGTTATCTGTCTTTCTCGCTTCCTAATGCGCGTGGATGTGAACGAGTTAAAATAAGCGAGACACTTGCATGTGAAAAACAAATGACGGTAAAAAAAATGACCGTTTGTTTGATCGTCCTGTGTTTTTTTTTCACACGCGAGTGCCTCGCACGTGTAAAATATTCTGCTTTACAATGCAAGAAATTGATGACTTTTCCTAGATTCTTCTACCAAAAGTTTCAAAGCAATTTTGTTGCATGAAAGAAGCGTATACGCTTTTATTACAGTAGCACATTCCACGGTCCCAGAAGAAGGATATAAAAGTTTGGAATTTGTTTGAAAGAATTTGAAATACGATGAGCATAACTAGTTATTATGTAGAGATTTAGAAATTATAACAATTTCGCTAGGGCAACAGAGCGGTTTTACGAAATACCCTTGTTTTTTGTGTAAGTGGAACAGTCGTACACGTACACATCACTGCAAAAAAAAAGTGTGGACATCTAGAAACAATTTACAAATCGGCTCTAAAAACATTTTTCTTCTGAACTTACTACCTGTCAAAATAGTATTACTTCCTCCACTTCAAATGAAGTTAGAATTGATTAAACAGTTTGATGGTTTTTGATGGTCCACAAACAAGAGATCTTTTGAAAATGAACATTTTGAAGAACTTACACTGGTCAACGAAACGTGACCTATGTGCTCATGGATTGAGACATGTTATTTTTAGAGTAGTTTTTTGTGCTGAATCCGAATCTAGCCTCTATTTCTCTGCAGCACGTTAGGTACAATTTAATGCATATTTTAATGGTGAATCCAGCGGCGGACTTGTCTTTGTGATATCTTGTACAGTTGCCAAAATAATCTTGAAAAACTAAAAAAAAGCACGAAAAAAAGTAGTTCTACAAAAAACTGAATATTTTGGCCATTTTTTGATTGCATCGACTGGATTTTTCCGGTTGAGTATGAGCTCAAACTGTATTTTTTTGGACAAACTGTGTATTTATTTATAACATCTGTCTAGGTTATCAACTATTGTTATCAAAAGATCAAAAATAATGAATAAGTATTATCAATAAGTGATCTGCAGTTGATTCTGGGTGGAAAACGCTATTTATTCCATGACGAATAAAAAAGATTGAGGATTGTTCATGAAATTGTTTATAACAATGGCAGTTGTTATCATTTATCCAATTTCCTAACGTTATTGAAAGATCAGTCATTAAAAATTAATTACATCTCAAAAACGGAGTTTGTGTGACGAAAAATAGCCAACTAAGATCGTTTGAACAATTGCGAATTGTTATTATATAAGCAGATATGATAACTGGGTATCATTCACGAGCTCTATAGAGCTAATTTTATAGAAA
This sequence comes from Amphibolips quercusostensackenii, assembly GCA_032357855.1. NCBI lineage: Eukaryota > Metazoa > Arthropoda > Insecta > Hymenoptera > Cynipidae > Amphibolips > Amphibolips quercusostensackenii. The sequence goes on along the minus strand of JAUELO010454591.1, from coordinate 1,444 downwards.
ATGACTATTCTATTCGTCACTAATAGCTGAATCCAAAAATTGTTTTTTTTTATTAGTTTATAATAATATTTGTTTATTTATCAATCCTCACGGTTATGACACAAAAATTATTTGTTTGATCAATCGAGGAAATTCAGTAAGAATCAAGGGACCATACACCGTGAAACTATATATATCTATTTTCATTAACTTATTTGTTTAGAACAAATGAAATACATTTTTTTATTTATTTTACGGTACTGAAAAATGGTAATGGATAGTTTTTCTACTTATTTTTGGTATTTGGAAATGAATCTGAGTATTCTATTGTGAATGGTGCTCTTCAAAATTCAAAAAAAAATTTTTTTTATTCTTGTCAAAAAAAAAAAAAAAATAGAGCTTCAATTTGAATATATGCTTTAACAAAATCATGCAGATTTGCATCAGCTTTAATTTTGAAAAAACTGCTAAAATCGGATAAAAACTGTAGTCGGAAAATTAATTTGTCTAGAGTCGTGATTTTCGTCCCACTGTGAGGCGTCACACGGGCGCTGTACACGTGATACAACGGATCCGTTTGCGGTGTTTTTGTCCCAAAAAAACAGAGACAAAATATTTCCCTGCAATGCAATAAGGTTACGACATTTTTTTCTAGATTAGGGCCGGAAATGGAGAAAAGTATTAAATACCAAACAGTTGCTGCTCGCGTTGTGCCATTTCATTGAGGTCAGTATATCGAGGGAGTTTCGATTATATCCTCACTTTCTCTTCTTCTACTTCTTAGAGAGAACCTCTGAACCATATCGATAATTGTGTTTTCTGTTTGATAAATGTTAATGGCTAGTCATTAAGGTGCAAACTCTACAATTTACCCTAATGTTTTTCCTGTAACAAAAGCTGCGTCTGACTGTAAAGAGCATTTCCTGGTTAATTCCAAAAAAACACAAAGCAGAAGTAATCAATTATTCAAAGAAAAGCAAACTGTAAAACATGAGCCGAGCAGAAACCTTCCACAATTACTCGAACAAGAAGAATTAAATAATTTGATGAACGATCTAAATTTGTCTAAAAATAATGCCGAAATCTGAGGCTTTAGACTCAAAGAAAAAAAATTTGCTTGAAAAAAATGTAAAAATCTCTCATTATCGAAATCGAAAGAAAGATTTAACTTTATTTGTTGTAGCCAAGATTATCTTATCTACTGCAACAATGTAAATAGACAAATAAAATCGGGGTTTATTAATTGATTGAACAAATACAATTTGAAAGCTGTGCTCTTACACAACAGAAACGAATATCCATCAATACGCGTTGCTCATGCCACCAATATAAAAGAGTGCTATGATGGCATGCAACTTTTCCTTGACAAAATAATTTGCGAGCTACATAAATGGTTTATTTGTAGTAATTTAAAAGTTATGGAAATTTTCCTAGGATTGCAATCTGGTTACACAAAACATTGTTT
>JAUELO010454584.1:0-12911 GCA_032357855.1 Amphibolips quercusostensackenii | reverse complement strand
TAATTTCTTTAACTGAAAATTAAGTACTCCATTTTTTGTTGAAAATTTATTTTTTCAAGTTAAATACTCAACTACTTGGTTAAAAATGCTGTATTTTATTGAAAATGCGTCGTTTTAATGGAAAATTAATTTTTTTGGTTAAAAGTTGAACAATATTGTTAACCCGTGGATACCACACTCCATCTGCGTATACGTATATACCACACTTGTGCGAATTGGGATTCTGCAGTTTTAAATTTTAATTACTCGTGCATAAAAAAACTAAATGCATCTTATAATATGTGTTTCTTGGGGTAAACATTACTGACAAATACAATGTTGATAACAATTATTCGAATAAACAATTTTCAAATAGTAAAAAAAAAAGAGAAAAATTAAAAGAACTTTTCTGAAATGTAATTTTTTTTCAAAAAATTGCCAATTTTTTTGTAATTATTGAAATGGTACTTTTTTCTTTCAATTGAAGATAAAATTACATATTTTCAAGAAAAATTGCCAACTACACATTAAATAAAATATAAATATTTTGTATGGAATTCTGAATATAGGGTATTTTTAAAATATAGAAAATTAGTCAATATTTAATCTAGAAAGGAAAACAGATTAAAACATCTAAAAATTAATAAATAATAATACTACTTTTTGCTTAAACATTGATAATTGTGAAATATTATTATAAAATTTTAATACAGAGCTATAAGTAAGCTGTTTTACACGTTATTCCGCAAAAGTAGTGCAACCAGCGCATACTGCATCACGATGCTGGTCGCACAGATTCTTCAGTTCGGACATCTTATCCGCGTACGTCCACTTGTATTTGGATCACAGTATGCGCATTTTGCTCTTGTTTCCTCAAGTATTACTTCTAAAAATCGTGGCGCTGTTGTGTCAATTTTCAGGATTTTTGAAATAAGGCACTTGATACTTTGGCGTAGGGTTCGTTTTTGTTAGCGACAATGCAGTTGCTCCTCGATAAGCCCTCGATAAGCTCCTCGCAGCCATTCTGAAAGACAAAAAAAAATTAATGAAAACTTGCTTTTACTATTTTTGTTTACTACCATTATTTATTATTTTTTACAATTGTTCAAACTTAGGAGCATCAAACTTTGAGAACATTTCAATAACAAAATTAAGAATTCAGAAAATTTACGTAATTAACACGCAGGTATGATTTTTGGTGAATTTATATCAAATATAAAAAATACTATGTAAAATTACTTACCTCCAGAGAAAATGTAGTCGAAAAAACGATTATTAGGCGAAATTCAATTTTTTTTCGAAGCACTCACTTTGCAACCTTTGAAACCACACTTGTGCAAATTTGCACCAAGCTTAACTTTCGAAGTGAACCTTACGAACAGTAAGAAGGGAATGAAGCTCGTCCCTACGTGGCATGACTTATTACCTGATGGACATATTTAACGTGGTTGGGAGTGACCCTCATACCTACCGAGGGACAAGAGATACTTATTTGAAAATTTAGCTGGTGCATTTTTGCACAAGTGTGGTATCCACGGGTTAAAAATTCAGACTTCAGTTGATAATTCAACTTTTTTAGTAAAAAATTCAACTATTTGTCTGAAAAAGAAGTTTTTGGATGAAAATTGAAATTTTTTGTTGAAAAATTCAACTGTTTATAGAAAATTTCTCTTTTTTTTCACTATGTAAATTTAACAATTTAGTTAATTTTTTTATCTTTTTTGACTAAAAAATCTTTTTGGGTTCAAAATTCTATACTTTTATTTAAAAATAATTTCTGTTGGTTAAAAATTCATCTTTTTAGTTGAAAGTAAATTTAATTTATTGAAAGTTGAACAAGTTTATAAAAAATTCATATCTTTGGTGGGTGATTCATCTCTTTTCATTGAAAATTTAACTGTTTTCTTGTAATTTTTTTGTTCGAAAAATAATTATGTTAACTGTAAATTAAACTGTAGTCCATTTTTGGTTAAAAGTTTTAGTTAAAAGTTAACCTTGTTTGTTTGAAAAGTCTACTACGTGTTGAGAAGAATAATTTTTTGTTTAAGATGTATCTCCTTGGTTAGAAATGTTACTATTTATTAAAAAGTCGTTTTTTTTGTTTAAAGGTTATTTTTTTTAACTGAAAATTTATCTATTCAATTTTTTGCTGAAAATTTCCTCCACCTAGACATTCATTCTACTCTTCGAGCTTTCTTACAATAGACTCAATAGAGTAATGGACTATAAATAAAAGAAATTCCCAAAATTGATTGAGTATAACCAGGTATACCGGATGTATAATGTATATAGGGGGTCATTATATTTGGGTTCTATTTGGGTAATTATATTGGGGTCATCATATTTGGGTCAAATAATTTAGAAAAAGTTTTTGAAAATGGGCAAAAGCTGTATGCATATTGTGAAAAATATTGCATTTTCAACAAAAGAGTTCAATTTTTTAGCTACAAGTTGAAGGTTTAAAAATCGACTTTTTTAAACCAGCAGATGAATTTTCAATCGAAAAAGATAAGTTTTCTGTTCAGAAAGACGAATTTTCAAAGGCGCCGGGAGGGGGCAAAACTGTCAGCAAAAAGTGTTAAGTACGAATTTAAACTGCCCTTACATATATGTGGTGTCAAAAAATGGTCTCTTCAACGTATATATCATTCGACGCAGAATTTCACGAAACGTATAAATCCATAAGGTCTCAGAAAAGTATTTTTGGTGCCTTTTTTAAAAATCTTAAAAATCGTATCCCTGGCTGGTCTGAAAGATCTAAATTCTAAAATTCTAACGAAGAACCAAGAAGTCCAGGACATAATGCATAAAGAGTCCTTGCGATTTTTACTCAATATCTTTTGTTAGCTTTTGTAAATTTCCCGAGTACCCCATCCTTTAAATTTAAAGATTAAATTAAATTAAATTAAATTAAATCCTGAGGAGCGGCAAGGTTGACACCCTCAAATTTTTTCACAATACTGGAATCCAAGAGGGACACTGGACAGCCTGTCACGCAACCTTCCCATTGTTAGAGAATTAGAGCCAGTTGAGAAAAAATGAAAATTTGGTGAATATTAATTAATTGAATTTTAATAGGCTGCGTTAGATGTGTTAGATTATCACGAAAACATTTAAAAAAGATAGACGAAAATTGATTAATAACTTTAAGAGTTATTGCACTTTTGTTACACTCAGAGGTCCCATTTATGTATTCAAAAGATCCGTAAATGTCTTATTTATTAGTAGTGATATTCACTGATTTCCATGTACTTTTTTTTCATTTTCTCAAATTATATCAGGAAATTCATTTTAATCATTGAAATTTGATGGAGCCATTCCTTTGTAATTTAAGTTATTGTAACAGGTCTTGATCTCATAACAATGAAAGGATCATTCGTCTGCTCGCAGCGGTGAGCCTGCCTCGAAGCCTACCGATCTGGGCAGTCATCATTTCCTCCACAGATACCTGTGAACGCTTTCCCTCCCAGTGTGCAACGAGACTACCCCTTCTTGGACTCAAACTTGCTTCAGGCCCTCGCTGCTAGGTCCCCTGTGGATAAAACCAGGCCCTCCAAGTCTCCATGCATTTGCTTGTTACAATGTTTTGGTGGCTTCGGGTACGAAGTACCAGTACACGTCCGCCGATGGCGCTACATTTTTCCTCAACACAGATAAGTCTATAGGCAATAGTGAGACGTACCCAAATGTTCGATGAATGCGGGCGTCTCATCATTGACGGTAGACTCGTCTGGGTTCAGGGAAAATGTGGCGCCATCGGCGGACGTGTACTGGTACTTCGTACCCGAAGCCACTAAAACTTTGTAGCAAGCAAATGCATGGAGGCTTGGATGGCCTGAACGCAACATCTTAAATTTTCTTCAGGTCCACTCAGAGAAATTTCGTACAAAATAATTTAGTGTTTTAATGTCCGTTTAGGATCCCCTTAGATCCTATTAAGACAACAATACTATACTCAGTCGCTTTTCCAGTTAACTTAGTCCTATTAAATTCCAATTAGATCTATTTAGAAAAATTTCTTGAAAGATAATTTCGTGTCTTAAGGTATACTTATACTCCTCTTAGTTCCTCTTAGAATTATGTTTCTCTTTAATTCCTCTTACATACTCTCAAATAAATTTTCAAAAAGTAACTTTGAATTACAATTTCCACTTAGGTTCCACGTAGAATCAATTACAAATATTTGGCAAAATTGACTGCACAACCAATATCCCCTCAGGGAAATATTACAACACAGTACGTTCCACGATGCCTCTTTAAATCCTCTTGAAACTCTAACTGCTATTGTAGAGGCTTCTAAGCGGATTCTAATGATTCCTAACGGGTATTTTTAGCAGGGGCTAACTAATTGTGAGTTGGCATCTAAAAAAGTGCAGAAAACAAAATTTTTTAAATTAGTTAATATCTTCTGTTTTCTTTTTTGATTTGAATATTCAGAATAGTTTTCCAAATGTGTCAAAAATTGTGAAAGATTTGTACAAGTAAAGTAAATGTCCCATTAATCGTGACGGTCTTAAGGTGCTTCCTCAGGTTCAACTTTTAGCCCATGTATTTTAAAAGCATTTTCACTTCTACAAGGATAATTTGTTTGACGTAATATTTTAACCACATAATCTAAAGGGTAAAATGAATGCCTACCAATTTTTTTTTTTTCGTAAAATGGTCTTGTTTTTTTTTTAAATAATCGAAAATATGCTAGATTTGTGTGCCTGGAAAGGAGCAACGCGCTACTAAGAAAGTACCAATGGTGAACCGAAAACAGGCGCTCCCAGTTTCCATAAGGGTACAGCAGGAGGTCTAGCGTGAAATTTGTCGACGAAACTTGAACCCAGGGTGTAAGCTGAGTGTCTGCCATAACTCATCCGACCTTCCTTTTGTTAGACGATTATAGTCGGTTGATAGAAATTAACAGTTATTGAATTATCAAGGAATTTAATCTAAATATGCTGCATTAGGTCAGTTTTTCGCGCTAATTATGATTTTTTTGCGCTTTTTTTTAATGCAAATTGTATTTGATCCATTAAATACAACTTTATACTAATAACCGGATGTGTGAATAAATTTTTAAAACAATTTATATACATTTTTGAAACAATTTATTATTGTTTTTAGCATCTTTCTGTTAGAATAGAGTTAGAAATTCGCGGTAAAAAAAAAGTACATTTTGTTCAATTTTCAATTAGAACGAGGTAATACTTGATTAGCGTTGACAAAAGTAATTCTTTGAAAAATTTATTAATATTGTTAATAATATTGTCCTAGAATGATGATAGACAATTGCAGTTATTTAAAAAATGTTCCCACTTGTATACAATTTTTAATTAGAGTGAGGTAAATTATTACCTGAAGTTAACAGAATGAATTATTTGAACAATTTATTGTTATTCTTTAAAATATCATACATACTTATAAACAATAATACTTTTTTTAAACAATTACTTTTGCAAAAATAACTATTAAGTCACTCCAAGTGAAAAATAGACAAGTAGTTAAAATTTCAGAAAAAAACGCAAGTTGCTATCATGAAGAAAAAATAATATTATAAACAATAAGTTGTTTAAAAAAATATTTATGTTGATTTGAATCAATTATTATTTAAGTCTAAGTGAAAACTTGACAAATAGTTCAAAATTTTAGAAAAAAACCGCAACTTTGTAGCATTATTCAAATTGTATATTAATAACAATAAGTATAATTGTTTAAACAATTAATTTTGTCAACTGTAATTGATTATTAACCTGACTCTAATTAAAAATTGGACAAAAAGTAAAAACATTTTTTAAATAACTGCAATTATTTATCAGTATTCTAAGAGAATATTGTTAACAATGATGATAAATTGTTTAAACAATTCTTTTTGTCAACGTTAATTAAGTATTACCTTGCTGTTATTGAAAATTGAAAAAAAGTAAAAATGTTTTGAAAATCCAGCCACTTTCTAACTCTATTCTAAGAGAAAATTGGGTTTTTTGGCACCCTATAAAACAGACTTATGGGGGTCATGTTTGAAAAGTAATATTTTATTTGTATTCTATGGCTACTTGAAAAGAGAAATTTTGAGTTTTAACTCGATTCAGCCAATATTGAGGATTCTGTATAAAATGTACAAAAACGTCTTTTCTTCTTATGGGAAATACGTGTTAAACTTCATGGAGCTTGCGCCACCTCTAAACATAAATTTTTTTCGAAACGAAAAAAAATTGATTTATTTTCATGTGGATTTGAACAAATTTGCGGGCGATATCTATAAAAATACGAAAAAAAAATTTGTACCACCCTAATGCCCCGTCATTATTACGCGATAAAGTCCTGTCACAATCTCTAAAATTACGCAAAAAACATTTTCATCAGCTAAATCAATTTCTTGATATAATTTTTAAAAAAATAATGAAAGCAAAAACAGTAGTAAAATCGGTCAATATTGTCGATATAGACCGATCAACATTGCTTTTTCGTAGATTCTGCAGACAGCAGAAAGGTAAGTTTTATCAAAACGAACTTTCGATCACATACTTACTCAATAATAGTATATAATTACATAATAATAAGTGTATTACTCATCAAATAATTAATAATTTAATGCATCAATTAATTCATAGATAATACTTTATTGTGTACTAATTATTTTATTATTTCCTTTCGTCTTTCGATAAAGACCAAAGTAAATCAGCTGTCGATAGTCAATACATACACGAGCGCAGTGGATATCACCTTCACCTCCAATGGATGACCTATCATTATTACGCGATGAAAATTACGCAAAAATGTCTCAGTTTAATTTTCATTATCTGAATAAAATTCCTGATATAATTTTAAAAAAAGAATGAAAATGCATGGTTCGGAAAATCGGTCAATATTCTCAATATTGAAGATAATCTCTCAGTGAATGCAAAATTAACAAAACTCTCAATAGAAATTGAAGGGATTAACCGATTTTTTTCTCTCTTTTTTTCATCGTCTCTTAATTGTCAAATGAACCTGATGCAGCATATTTAAATTCAATTCCTTCATATTTCAATAATTGTTAATTTCTATCAGTCGACTATAATCGTCTAACAATAGAAAGGTCGGGTGAGTTATGACAGACACTCAGCTTACACCCTGGGTTCAAGTTTTGTCGACAAATTTCACTCTAGACTTCCTGCCCGTACCCTTCTTGAAACTGGGAGCGCCTGTTTTCAGTTCACCATTAGTACTTTCGCAGTAGTGGGCTGCTCTTTTCCAGGCACACAAATCCAGCATATTTTCGATTATTTAAAAAAAGCAACAAGACCATTTTTTTGAAAAAACAAAGTTGTTAGACATTTATTTTGCCCTTTAGATTATGTGGTTAAAATATTACGTCAAAAAATTTATCCTTGTAGAAGTAAAAATGATTTTAAAATACATGCGCTAAAAGTCAAGCCTGAGGAAGCACCTTAAGCTCACCATGACAAGCTCGATGGATACTATCCTTAGATCAGAATGCCTACGCTAACTGTAATTCACATCTGGCATCACTTAGGTTCATTTCTGAATTTTCAGTTTAGCCATCAAGAAAATCTGCGAAATTTGGAAGTCCCCGAAAATTTGCCAAAAATACTTCTCTGACTTGCAACACATTTGCATGTTTCTTGAAATTCTGATTCGAATGATATTGACTTTTAATGCCACTTTTATCATAAAAATTGAATATAATAATTGAAAAATGAAAAACAAGAACCTAAGATGCTTATTTGGACAATAAAATGTCAATAGCAAAAATTTGGCCTGAAATTTCTTAATCTACCACAAAAATAGTTTGTATTATAGGGATGTTCTTTTTTATTTGAGAAGTAAGCATTGCAGCCCGAGAAACTACTCCATCCAGAAATTTCGTTCGCAGCTGTTTTTTCTTCATATTTATTTGAGTAAAATTTGTAGATTATATACGTATATTTGCAGATAAAGAATCAATCTATGAAAAGGTATTTCTTGAATTAGTGAAATAATGACTACCAACCGAGAAACTAGTCTTCAAAAGTAGGGTAACTTTGACCAAGCATATCTTTAATATCATAAGTGTTTATTGAAGTTTGACAAATATTCCTTCTAACTTATTCTTCCACTAATCCACGCACAACATAAGTAGTAATTATTATCAATACTTTCAGATGAAATAGCCGCGAAAAGTCGAAATAAAGTTTCAAATGTTGAAAATGCTTTATTTCAATTTTCATCTAATCGAAATATTTCATTAAGATAGTTTTCAAATATTCAAGATATAGAGAGATCTTTTTTCATTAACTCGTAATAATATAACGAGGCAAATGCAGTCTATTATAATTGAATTAATTAATATTGTACAAAATTTTCATTTTCCTCAGCTGTGTCTAATCTCAAACAATGGAAAGGTCGCGCGAGGCCAAAAACCGTGTAAATAAACTGCATATCTAGCTGAAAAAATTTTGTACTTACTGTTCCAGGTGTCATTCTCTTTTTTTTCAATGCCGAAGAAATTAAAAAAAATATTAGGGTTCAGGCTATCACCGTTCGAAAGATACATGGCAGAGAAGTTGTCTCTTTCTACGGAGTTGTCAATTTGACAGCTTACACGTACTTGAAGCGAATCGTTGTACTGCGTCTTCAAAATATCTATTCTTCATGTTGTTAGCTTTTGTCAGAAAATAATGATGAATTGCTGCTTGTGATCAGAAACTTTTCCTCTTGCATGCTCGACGATGTTGAGCATTTGGTTCATCAGTCATGATTTTCTAACATTAGTCTGCTAAAGCGTTCACACTCCACTAACCTTTTTTTCTCTTCCTGATTTTAACGATATCTTAAAGAAATCTTTCACCCTGATTATCACGAACTGCTATAATGTTTTGTGGACAGAAGTCCAAGTGAGAGTGCATCATGTGAATTTTTAGTGACATGTTCACCTTCATTTCTTGAAAGTTTTCTTACATCGTATCGATTAAGTATTTGTAGTTTCTGGATTTCCTGTTTGCTGAAAAATTGTCTATAATAGCTTTCACTGACAACCATTTTAGTCTCTCATGTTTATTCAAGATCTTTTTAAAATCGCCATCTAGCATCAGTTGTCGGATTTAAGGTCCATCAAAAACTCCCTCCTTAATTTTGGAGTCACTATGCTTAGAGTATTTCCTTTTCAAAAAAAGAAGACCTGCTTTTGCGTTTCTACTGATCGCTTTGATGTAATTTTTGCGGATCCCAAGCTTTATATGTAATCCTGGTAAAAAGATCTTTTAGGGATCAATCAGTAGTTTTTAAGAAACGTTAATCTTTTCAGGTTCTAGGGTCTGTCGCACTGGACAAACTTCAACATTATGATATTTGTCTCGTGCTCTGCTGTCCCACGTGAATAGAAAGCAACAATGTTTTGTGTAACTAGATTGCAATCCAAGGAAAATTTTTACCACAGATAATCCCTTTATATAGCTTGTAATCTATTTCGTCAAACCAAAGTTTCATGATATCATAGCACTCTTTCTTATTGGTGGCATGAGCCACGGGTATTGATGGATATTCGTTTTCGTTGTGCAAGAGAACAGCCTTTAAACTGTATTTGTTCGTATCAATAATTAAACGCTAATTTCCTGGTTGATATTCATAACCAATAGCCTTCATTAGTCCGTCTACATCGTTGCAATACATAGACTATCTTAGCTGGAAAGGAATTGAGTTGAATCTATCTCTTGATTTCGGTCATGAGAGATTTTTAAATCTTTATGAAGAAAATTTTTTTCCTTAAGTGTAGAGCCTAAGATTTCAGCCTCATTTTAGATAAATTAAGATCTCTTATCAAATCATTTAATTCTTCTTGGTCAAATAATTGTAAAAAGTTTCTGGTCGGCTCATGTTTCATAGTTTGATTTCCATCAAAATAATTAATTTCTTCTGCTTTGCGTTTTGTAGAGTTAACCGTTAAAAGTGGTCAGACGCATCTTCTATCACAAAATAAACATTAGGGTAAATTATAGTGTCTTTGCATCTCGATGAGTAGCTATTAACATTTGTCAAGCAGAAACAACAATTATCGAGTGGTTCGCAGGTTCTTTTCAAGAAGTATAGAAAGAAAAAGTGAAGATATGATCGAAATTCTATCGATAAACTGACCTTAATGAAATGGCACTAGTCAAGCAGCAACTGTTTAATATGAATATTTTTCTGCATCTTTGGCCTTAATCTGAAAAAAAATCTCGTAACCTTTTTCGCATTGCAGGAGAAATTTTTCGTCCCTGTTTTTGTGCGAAAAAAACACCGCAAACGTAGCAGAAGCTATCGGGATGATTTTTGAAACTACTCTCTATTTGGCGATTGTTGCGGAATGAGTGTCGAATGATAGCTCACAATCAGCGCTAAATAATTGGGGTTGAATAGAAATAAGTTCTAGTCCTAGAGTATAGGTAGCACACATTTTACTTCGCAGAGGTCTAGCTTGGAATGAAAATGGCACGGGGCACGATACGCAGGAAAGCTTAAATCTGTTGCATGTGACATAGTAGAAGGGAGTTGCGCATGCGCTATTGCAGAGGAAAGTAGCGGATGCGCTGCGTATACTTTGGCCCGACCGATCTTTTGTATTACGTCTACAACGCCCGTGTGACGTCTGCGTGATTAAAGCCTGCTCAAAAGTCCAAAGGATTCAATACTGTTAACACTAAGGAAATGACAAACTTTGTGAATAATGTTAAATTTGCAAATATTAAAGATTGTGGTACAACGAAATACTAGATGCAGTACAATGATTCGCTTCAAGTACGTTTAAACCATTTAATTGGCAACTCCGTAGAAAGAGACAACTTCTCTGCTATGTATCTTTTGAACAGCGATAGTCTGAACCCTAATTTTTTTTAATTTTTTCGTCATTGGAAAACAAAAAGAATCGCACCTGAAACAGTAGGGAAAATAATTTTTTCAGCTAGATATTCAGTTTTTTGTAAAACTACTTGTTTCGTGTGTTCTTCAGTTTTTATAGATTATCTCGGCAACCATATGAGACTTTACAGAAACAAGCCCGTTGAGGCAGCAGATAAAAACTACTCTAAAAATTACATATCTCATTCCATGAGCGCATGGGTCGCATTTTGTTAAACAGTGTAATGAAAGGATTTCAGGTAGTCAAGAGAATTGATATAATTCAAGAAATTTAAAAAATTCGAGGTATTCATTAATTTCAAGAAATTCGTACGTTCAAAGAAATCCACGGAATTGAAAGTATTTAGATAATTCCAGAAATTTACACAAATCAGAGCATTAACGTCATTCAAGAAGTTTATATAATTCAAGTAATTCAGAGAATTTAAGTAATTAGGAAAATTTGGGTAATTTAGAGAATTTAACAAATTTCACAAGTATATGAAAATAGAATTAACAAGTACAAATAGCGTGTTTGAAATAGAATGAATTACGTCTTAAGGTACCTGAATATTCATTTGTTCAAAGGCAATTCGATAACATTTCCAGCGTTCATTAAGTCCAGACATTTCATGTAGCCGTAATTCGTAATATTCTTCCATACATTTGGGTACTCGTGGATTTATTTCTCGTTCTCTCTGGATTTTGTCCTAGTGAGCAAAAAGAACAGAACCTTTTTAAAAATTGCTTAACTTTTGTAATAAAATAGTTTTTTCATTAGATTCACATTTAAAAATATGTACATTCAAAATTTTTAAAACTTTTTAAATACAAATTTCAATATTTCTCGAATTCTAAACTATTGAAATTATTTTCGCTAACTGACCTCAGCAAAACGCTTAAATGAGGCCAAGCCGTTTCCTAAACGATGAATAGTGCTCTCATGTAATTTGAGTATCTGCTCCTTGAAATCATCTGCAAAGGCTGTCTGTAAAAATTAAAAGTAATGATAAAATTAGAAAAATTTCAATTAAAGTTATACTGGTTTTGCATAAATTACAAACACTTCTTCTTTATTCAAAATTTTTCTTTTTGTCTTGAATATACAAAAGTTAAATTTTGAACAATTGAATTTTTAACTGTTGAAAAATTAATTTCTAAATTAAAGCAGTTAAATTCCCTTCAATTTTCAACGACTAAAAATGAGTGAAAAAAGTTTCTTTAATTTTGAAAACCTGAAAACTTAACTGTTGAAAATTAAGAAAAATTCATAATAGAATATTAAAGAAAAAGGATAACTAAGAATTTGACTTTTAATTCACTAGATTAAAGCTGTCTATAATTAAAGAAAATTCAAAATGCGATTCTTAACTGTTGCGAATTTAAGAAAACTAAACATTGAAAAGTCAGATTTTAAACAGATTAGTTTTTAGACGCTGAGTGAACATTAAAGAAAATTGAATAACTGTAAACTAAAGAAAATTAAAAATTGAGTTTTTAATGTTTGGCTATTTTTTAAAGTTTATAATTCAAGATAAAAGCAATTTTATTTGATAAACAAGTATTAAAATATATAATAATATAAAGCATATAAATGACTCTTCATAATTATACGTGCAAATCTATTAAAAAAATATTTAACTAAGAATTTAATTAAAAATTTTTTTTTTTGAAAGGGCCGCTATTGGCTTGTAATAGTTTGGTAAATTATAAGATAGTCATTTAATGGATTCTCAGTGGAAAACTTATGCATTTAAAAAACTTTACAAATCTGATTATTTCCTTCAATTATCACAATATGTCAATATAGTCAATAGTACAATATGTCATGTATGTTTAGAAACAGTCGTTATTCATTGACCTCTGAAGTGTTTGCAAATGAAAGAAAATTGAAAAAAGTAAGGATTAAACGATTGTAAGTTAGAAAAAAACTAAGAATTAAATCTTCAACTGTTCTGTAATTTTTTTACACGTCGCCCAACATGTGAAGATACAAAAAAAAATTTGCTTGAAAAAAATAATTTAATTTGGTTTCTAACTGTCTTTTTTGTATTAGTACTAGAAAGTTGCTACGACAGAAGCTCTTTTGC
>JAUELO010454575.1:0-12911 GCA_032357855.1 Amphibolips quercusostensackenii | reverse complement strand
TCGATTAACATTTGTGTCAAATATTTTTTTTCAGATTTTCATGCCGAATATTAATTTTTAAACGATTGGCGTTTTCAGTATCCAAGTACGCGTTGGAAGAGCCAAATCAAGAGGTTTCAACCCTTATTTCGCATGCAGTGCAAGAAAGGTTAAAAAATCTTGTGGAAAAACTTGCAATCATAGGGGAACATAGGATAGACCTTAACAAAGTGAGTAATTTATTTTATTTTTTGTTATTAGCACCTATTTTAAAGCCTTAATAATTATTTTAGTACTTTGTAGCGAATTTTCAATTTGCGAATTGATACGAATTGAGTTTTTTTACTGATAAAAATAATATGATAGTTCCAGAATTTGAAAAAATCTGTGGTTAAATGTCCTCAATTTTGATACCAGCCAATCAGAAGCTGGGAAATGGTTGAAATTTACTAACAAAACATGGCGCAGGCTAGGGCTCTAAAGCCCTGTTCTCAGTTACATTTTAAATTATAAAATTAATGGAATTGCGCTATTTAAACAAAATAAAAAATTAAATGGGCCAGACAGACGTCACTTGATATATTTGGAAATATTTTCAAAATTTGAGTACTGTATTTACATTTTTTAAATTGTAAAGCCGCCGAATATGAACCATGTCATTGATCACGTAACGTGAAGATTTCTGGTAAAAAATATAAATACTATCATTTTCAGTGTTCTAAATTATAGAATGAATCAGTAAATTTCTAAAAGTTGAAAATTATATTATTTTGATACAATTTTAAGTTAGAAACATTAAAAATTAAACGATTTAAAAATTCGTGTAAATCTAAACACTTTTTAAAACAGACGTTACATTATTTTTATTTTAAGTTGTTTGAAATCAATAATTGTTCAATTGTTATTTATACATCCAAATTAAAAAATTTCACATATAAATTAAAAATTTAACAAAATGAAACAAAATTCTAGCGTTCAATGTTCAAATTTAGTACTGTGAATTTTTAAAGATTCAAGGTTTTCTATTTAAAAAAAAGGAATTTTCAACAAAGTAGTTACATTTGCAAGCAAAGAAATTAATTTTTAAATTAAATAATGAATCTTCCAAAAAAATTAATTTTTAACCCAGTAGTTGAATTTTCAACCCAACAGATGAATTTTCTACCAAAAAAGACAAATCTTCAACAAAATAGATGAATTTTCAAAGAATTTTCTACCAAGAAGATTAAATGTTCCTCGGAACAGAAAAATTTTTGACAAAGCATGGAACAGTTAAATTTTCAATTAAAAAATTAATTAAATCTAATTTTCAACCAAGGAAAAAAAATTTCAACCAAAAAGAATAATTTTTAACAAAGTACATGAATTTTTAACACAATTTTCAATTTTCGAAGGAATTTGCAAACTAATAGTTAAATTTTTAGCCAAAGAAAGGAATTTTCTTTCTTAAATGAAATAGATGAATTTTCAACGCAACAGTCAAATTTTCAGTTAAAAAATTAATTTTCAATAACAAAACTAATTTTCACCAAAATTTCACCAGCAATTAAATTTTTAACCCAAAAGATGAATTTTCCACCAAGAAGATTCAATGTCTCGAAAAAGAAAATTTTTCGACAAAGAATGGAATAGTTAAATTTGTAGTTAAAAAAATTAATTTTTAATATAAAAACTAATTTTTAATCAACGAAATAAATTTTTAAACGAAAAGATTAATATTCTACCAAAAAAGTTTAATTTTTAACAAAATACATGAAATTTCAACAAAATTTTCAATTTTTAAGAGAATTTGCAACAAACTAAAAATTAACTTTCAATCAAAAAGGTGTACCAATCATCAAGAGGATTAATATTCTACCGCGAGAGACAAAGTTTCTGAATTTTCAACTGAAGAAGATTAATGTTAAACCAAACCTAGAATCGTAAAATTTTTAGTCAAAAAAATTAATTTTCAACACAAAAAAAACTAATTTTCAACAAAGTGGTTACATTTTTAAGCAAAGGAATTAATTTTTAACTAAAATAATGAATCTCTAACCAAAAAAATTAATGTTGAACCCAATAGTTAAATTTCTAATCCAAAAGATGAATTTATTACTAAAAAAAGACAAATCTTCAAAATAGATGAATTTTCAATGCAATAGTACAATTTTCAGTTAAAAAATTATATTTAAATAAAAAGAACTAATTTTCAATCAAGAAAAAGAATTTCAACCAAAAAGATGAATATTTTACCAAAAAATATTTATTTTCGTAAATTTTCGTTATTTTCTATAGAAATTAATAATTTTCTATAAAATCCTTTAAAAAATTTTGGAAAAACTAAATTAAAAAACACTAAATAAATATTTTTAAAAACTACAACTAACTTTTGCAAATCTTAAATTTTCGTTATTTTTTTGTGTGGAAATTTATAATTTTTTATAAAACCTATTAAAAATTATGGAAAACTGAACTTTTATTTATTCATAATTATGTGTAGAAATTTATAATATTTTATGAATAAATATGTATTTAAAAACTAGAGCTAACTTTTGCAAGTGTTAAATATTCGTTATTTTTTTGTAGAAATTCATAACGTCCTGTAAGAACTTGTTTATAATTATATGTAGAAATTCGTAATTTTTTCAGAATAAATATAAAAAAGAAAAACTAAGTTGTGCAAATCGTTAATTTTCGTTTTTTAAAATATAAAAATGGAAATTTATTTATAAAAACCTATTAAAAATTTTGATAAACTTAATCTTTACTTGGAAGTCGTAAATTTTTTTATTTATTCCTATAGAATAGTATTTATTCATAATTATGTGTAGAAATTTATAATTTTTAAAGAATAAATATTTAAAAAACTGGAACTAACTTTTTAAAATTTTTAATTGTCTTTATTTTTGGTAGAAATTCGTAATTTTTTATAAAAACATACTAAAAATCATAAGAAACGTATAATTTATTATGGGGTCGTAGAGTTTCCTATTTTTTCGTAAAAATTTGTAGTTATTTATAATTTTGTATGGAAATTGGTTATTTTCTAAAAACAAAATATGAAAAACTTCTTGTTTTTCGGTACGTATATTTTCGTAAATTTCACACACTGGTAGCAAATTTGTATGTTTTTTGGTAGAAAATTAATTTTTTGAACTGAAAATTTAAGTATTCTGTTTTTGGTTGAAAACTGATGTTTTTTAGTTCAAAATTGGACTATTTGATTGAAAATTAATTTTTTTTTTTAAATTGGAAATTCAACTGTTTAGTTGAAGATTCATGTATTTTGTTGAAATATGAACGCAAAGTATTTTTTTTTTTTGTAAAAAATTAATCTGCTTGGTAGAAAATTTACCTTTCTGATTGAAAATTCAACCTATCCAGTTATCTTTTTGGTTTAAAATTAATCTATTTCTGCAGAAGATTTTTCATTTTTGTTAAAAATTCATCAGTTTGGTTGAAAAATTTTTTCTAGTGGAAAATCAATATTTTTGCAACTAAAAATTTAACTATTCGATTTTTTGTTTAATAGTTAATCTTTTTCAGTTAAAAATTCATGCATTTTGTTGAAAATTAGATCTTTTTTAGTAAAAAGTAATCTTCTTGATTGAAAATTCGTCTATTTGATTGAAAATTCGTCTTTTTGATTGAAAATTCAACTATTTCTGTTAAATATTCATCATTTTAGTTGAAATTTCATTTTTTAAGGGAAAATTTGTTGATTTTTCTGTGTGGAAATTAAATTTTTTCACTGAAAAGTTAACTATTCGATTTTTGTTTGACAATTTATCTTTTCTGTTGAAAATTAATGCATTTTGTTTAAAATTCGTCCTTTTTTAGTAGTAATTAATCTTCTTGTCTGAAAATTCATCTTTTTGGTGAAAAATAAAACTACTTTGTTAAAAATTGAACTCTTGTTAAAAATGTACCTTTTTGGTTAAAAATTCATCTATTCCAGTTGAAGATCTTGGCTGAAAATCCATCACTTTGATTGCAAATTTGTTTTTTTTTTTTGGAAATTAATTTTTTTAACTGAAAATTTAAGCATTCTATTTTTGTTAAAAACTGATCCTTTTTATTCCAAAATTCATCTATTTGATTAAAAATTGATTTTTTAAATTGAAAATTCATATATTTTTTTGAGAATTCATGTATTATGCTGAAAAATTAAAAAAAGTATTTTTTGGTAGAAATTAATTTTTGTTGAAAATTCATTTTTCGATTGAAAATTTAACTATTCCATTTTCGGTTCAAAAATGATGTTTTTTTTAGTTCAAAATTTAACTATTTGGTGGAAAATTGATCTTCTTTAGTGAAAATTTATGTATTTTGTTGAAAATTCGTCTTTTTTTTGGGGTAAAAATTAATCACTTTAGTTGAAAATTCATCTTTTTGGTGGAATTTTTTTGTGTGGAATATACATTTTTTAAACTGAAAATTTAATTGTTTTATTTTTAGTTTAAAACTGATGTTTTTTAGTTTAAAATTGAACTATTTTGTTAAAAATTGTCCTTTTTAAATTGAAAATTCAATTATTAGGTTGAGAATTCAGGTATTATGTTGAAAAGTCGTCTTTTTTGGTAGAATTTAATCTTTTTGGTCGAAAATTCATTTTTTTGGTTGAAATTAAAACTAATTGGTTGAAAGTTAAACTCCTTTGTTCAAAATTTATCTTTTTGTTTAAAAATTCATCTATTCCAGTTGAAGATCTTAACTAAAAATACATCAATTTAATTGAAAATGTTTTTTCTTTGTGGGAAATTAATTTTTTGAACTGAAAATTTAAATATTCCTTTTTTTTGAAAACTGATCTTTTTTATTTTAAAATTGAACTGTTTGGTTGAAAATTGATCTTTTTAATTAAAAAATCAAGTATTAGGTTGAGAATTCACGCATTTTGTTTGAAATTAATCTTTTTGGTTGAAAATTCAGCTATTCCAGTTAAATATTCGTCATTTTTTCTGAAAATTTATTTTTTTGCTTGAAAATTTGTTGTTTTTTTTGCGTGGAAAATCAATTCTTTGACTGGAAATTTAGCAATTGAATTTTCGGTTTACAATTTATCTTTTCAGTTGAAAATTCATGTATTTTGTTGAAAATTTGTCCTTTTAGTAGAAATTAATCTTCTTGTTGAAAATTCATCTTTTTGATTGAAAATTCAACTTTCCAGTCAAATATTACTTATTTCAGTTGAAAATTCATCTTTTTGTTTAACATTTTTTTTTTTGAGGGAAAATAAATTTTTTAAATGAAAATTAAATCCTTTTTTGGTTGAAAAGTGATCTTTTTTATTTCAAAATGTGATGATTTTAAAATTGAATTTGATATAGTCCCATATTAATTTTACCTAAATATGCACTGAATTTGAAGTGTAAGGAAGATAACATAAAAATTTGTTTTAATTCAAATTCATGAATTTTAAAGATAAATTCAAGAAATGAGTAATTATATTTTTACTATTAATTAATTATTTAGTTCATTAATGGTGGTAATAAATATAGGAATATATTTTATATTATTTGTTGAAGCTGTCTAAATTAAATATATTAATTAAATCTCTAGAAATGGAAAAATATTATTTATAATAAACTCACGAAATCGTATACATATTAAGAGCTGATTGTTTGAAAAGTTCGAAATATTTAAATGAAATTTAATATTTAATGAAATTTAAATGAAAATTATTTTTTTTTGTTTGTTTAGAATTAATTTTTTCAATTGAAAATTTAACTATTTTATTTTTGGTTGAAAATTCATGGATTTTGTTGAAAATTCGTCCTTTTTGGTAGCAAATTAATCTTCGTTGATAATTCATTTTTTTCTTGAATATTTAACATTTTTTCATTTCTTCTCTCTTAAATGAGAAATTTTTCTTAGCTGAAAATTCAACTCATGTTAAAACGTCATCTTTTTTGGATGAATGCAACGATGTTTGATCAAAAATTAAAGTCTTGTTTGGTTAAAATATCAATAACTACATTTTTCCTTTAGAATTCATCTTCTTTGTAATGAAAATTTAATTACGTGGTTCAAAATTTAACTCTTTTTTTAAAAATTGATTTTTTTTTTGGTTGAAGATTCATAATTTTAATTGAAAATTCATCTCTTTGGTTAAAAAACGAGCTATTTTGTTGCAAATTGGTTTTTCCTTTAGCTGAAAATTAATTTTTTTTTACTGAAAATTTAACTTTTCTAGTTGAAACTTGAACTATTATGTTGCTTTTTTTTGGTTGAAAATTAATTTTTTTAAATTAAAAATGTAACTATTCTAGTTGAATATTCCATCATATTAGTTAAAAATTCATTTTTTTGGTCTAAAATGAAAATATTCCAGTTGAAGATTCATCTTTTTAGTTGAAAATTCATCACTTTGTTTGAAAATGTTATTATTTTTTTGAAAATTAGTTTTTTTAAACTGAAAATGTAATTATTCTAATTGAATATTCCATCAATTGAGTTGAAAATTTGTGTCGTTGGTTAAACATTCAATTTTTTAAACTGAGAATTAATATTTTTTAGTTCCAAATTTAACTATTAATTTTAAAAAATTGTTTTCATTTAAAAATGCATGTAGTTTGTTAAAAATGTATCACTTTAGGTATTTTTTTTGTTGGAAGGTTAATTTTTCTAAATGCAAATTCAATTATTCCATTTTTGATATAAAAATGATCTTTTTAGATTAAAAATTCCCTATTGAAACGAAAATTGATTTTTTTATCATTCAAAATTCAACTATTTTAACCATTTCGTTAAAAATCCATATATTTTGTTGAAAAATCGTCTTTTTGGTAGAAAATTGATCTTATTTTTTTTTAAATCATCCTTTTGGTTGAAAATTTAAGTATTCCAATTAAATTATCATAATTTATTTGAAAATTAATTTTTGGTTGAAAATGAAACTACTTGGTTGAAAATTAAACTCTTTAGTTAAAAATACATCTTTTTGGTTTAAAATTTCACTTTTCCAGTTGAAGATTCATCATTTTAGTTGAAAATTCATCACTGGCTAATTTTTTTTGAAAACTAATTTTTGTAGATGAAAATTTATTTTTTGTACAAAACTGATAGTTTTTAGTTCAAAATTCAACTGTTTGGTTGAAAATTGATCTTTGTAGTTTAAAATTGAACTATTTGGTTAAAAATTATTATATTTTGTTGGAAAATCGGCTTTTTTGGTAGAAAATTAATCTTTTTGGTTAAAAATTTAACTAGTGTTTAAAAAAATAATCTATCTGGTAGAAAATGCAATATTTTCACTTTAAAAATTAGGAATTTTAAGCGGTTTACATTAAATTTAATAAAGTACCGAGAATAATTTTACCTAAATATGCACTGAATTTTAAGTATAAGAAAGTATAATAAAATTTGTTTAAATTATTATTCCAAGTTATTAAATTTTTAGGGACAAATTAGTAAATAATTATGTTTTTAGTATTATTTAATTATTATTAGAAATTATCGATTAATTAAATAATTATTTGATTAATTGATGGTTATAATATATTTGAGGATGTCCTGTAATATAATTTATCGTTTAAAAAAATGCGAAGTGAATGCCTCCGTACTAAGAAAAATTATACCTCGAAAAAATTTGAAATACCTGGAAAAAACCTGGAATTGTCGGGGAATTTTTTTTCAGGATTTGAGTAGACAGACTGATTTGTAATTCTTATTTTTGGTTAATTTGTGTTATAGATGGATCCCAGGTATGAAGTTTCACAGGATGTGAGAACACAGCTCAAATTTCTGGAAGATTTAGACAGGGTAGAACGTAGGAGGCATGAAGAGCACGAAAGAGAAATGTTGCTGCGTGCCGCGAAAAGTCGAGCGAAAACGGAGGATCCTGAACAGGCCAAACTGAAAGCGAAGGCGAAAGAGGTAAATTTTGCAATTTTATCTGTTTTTGGATGTTTAGGAAAATATTTAATCGACTTATATAGAATTTTGATTTAGATTTTTTGAGTTGATTTTGAAAAAAGACAGGATTCGGACTCTTGACACTATTAGAGACTTTTTGAACGATGCTGGTATTTTTGACACTGTTCAAAAAAATCAGATTACCCGTTCTTCCCCTTATTTTCCTCTTTTTTACTTTTTTTACTAAGTACTTCTTTTTTTCTGTTTTTAAGAAACTTCTGCTTCATCTCATTTTTTTCTCTTAAATTCGAATTGAATTAATAGAAGCCAATAAGGAAATCCGACTGTTTTTGGTTAAAAGTTTATTCTTTTTAATTTAAGAGTTTACTGCTATGTTTTTGGTTTAAAAATAATCTTTTTTGGTTGAAAATTCAACTGTTTTGTTGACAATTCGTCTTTTTGGATAGAAAATTTGTTCTTTTGTATTAGAAATTCATCGTTTGGTAGAAAAGTAATCTTTTTTTTTTTTTGGTTAAAAATTCAACTGTTGTTGATAATTTATCTTTTTGGATAGAAAATTCTTTCTCTAGGTTTATTTATCCATCCTGTAGTAGAAAAATCAAAATTTTTTTTAATATTCTTCTTTTTGGATAGGAAATTTGTACGGTTGGATTAATAATCCATAGTTTCGTGAAAAAGTAATCCTTTGTTTTTTTTTTGTTAAAAATTCAAATGTTGTTGATAATTCGTCTTTTTGGATAGAAATTTTTTCTTTAGGGTTAGAAATTCATCCTGTAGTAAAAAAATCAATTGTTTTTTTGAGCATTCGTCTTTTTGGATTGAAAATTTGTACAGTTGGATCACCAATTCATAGTTTGGTGAAGAAGAAATATTTTTTGGTCAAAAATTTAATTGTTTTGTTGATAATTTGTTTTTTGGATAGGAAACTCGTTCCTTTGGATTAGAAATTCATCGTTTGGTCGAAAAAGCATCCATTTTTTGACAATTCGTGTTTTTCGATAGAAAATTCGTCCTTTTGGAAAGTTCCAGTGTTTTGTTGATCATTCATCTTTTTTGGATAGAAAATTTTTTTTCAGATTGGAAATTCATGACGTGTAGAAAAGTCAACTGTTTTGTTGATTATTCGTTTTTTTTTTTGATAGAAAATTTGTCGTTTTGGATTACCAATTTATCGTTAAGTAAAAATGTAATTTTTTTGGTTGAAAATTCAACTGTTTTGTTGATAATTCGTTATTTTGGATAGAAAAGTCGATTTTTCAAATAGAAAATCCATCCTTTTGGATTACTAATTCATACTTTGGTGAAAAAGTAATCTCTTGGTCAAAAATTCCATTGTTTTGTTGATAATTTGTTTTTTGGATAGGAAATTCTTTCCTTTAGATTAGAAATTCATCGTTTTGTCAAAAATGCAACTGTTTTTCGAACAGTCGTGTTTTTCGATAGAAAATTCGTCCTTTTGGAAAATTCCACTGTTTTGTTGATTATTCGTCTTTTTGGATAGAGAATTCGTTCTTTTGGATTACCAATTGATCGTTTAGTGAAAAAGTATTTTTTGTTGTTAAAAATTCAACTGTTTTGTTGATAATTCGTCTTCATGGATAGGGAATTCATTCTTTTGGATGGCCAATTCATAGTTTGGTGAAAAATTAATTTTTTGGGTTGAAAATCCAATTGTTTTGTTGATTATTCGTCTCTTTGGATAGAGAAGTCGTTCTTTTGGATTACTAATTCATCGTTTGGTGAAAAAGTAATTTTTTTGGTTAAAAATTTTAATTGCTTTGTTGGTAATTTGTCTTTTTGGATAGAAGATTCGTTCTTTTGGATTGAAAATTCAACCTGTGATAGAAAAAGCCCACTGTTTTTTTAACATTCGTTTTTATTTAGTAGAAAATTCGTCTTTTTGGAAAATTTAACAGTTTTTTTGCTAATTCGTCTTTTTGGATAGAAAATTCATGTTTCTGAATTGGAAATTCATCCTTTGATAGAAAACTCAACTGTTTTTTTAACATTCGTTTTTTTTTTAGTAGAAAATTTGTCTTTTTGGAAAATTCCTCTGTTTTATTGATCATTCGTCTTTTGGCTAGAAAATTGATTTCGGATTGGAAATTCATGGCGTGGTAGAAAAATCAACTGTTTTGTTGATTACTCGTTTTTTTTGGATGAAGAATTCGTTCTTTTGGATTACCAATTCATCGTTTGGTGAAAGAGTAATTTTTGTTTGTTGAAAATCTAACTGTTTTGTTGATAATTCGTCTTTTTGGATAGAGAATTCGTTTTTTTGGATAACCGATTCATAGTTTGGTGAAAAAATAATTTTTTTGGATGAAAATCTAACTGTTTTGTTAAAAATTTGTCTTTTTGGATAGAGAATTCGTTCTTTGGGATTACTAATTCATCGTTTGGTGAAAAAGTAATTTTTTTAGTTTAAAATTTAATTTTTTTGTTGATAATTTGTCTTTTTGGATTGAAAATTCGTTCTTTTGGATTGAAAATTCAACCTATGGTAGAAAAGCCCCCTGTTTTTTAACATTCGTTTTATTTTTTAGTAGAAAATTCGTCTTTTTGGAAAATTTAACAGTTTTTTTTGCTCATTTGGCTTTTTGGATAGAAAAGTCGTTCTTCTGGATTAGAAATTCATCGTTTGATAGAAAACTCAACGGTTTTTTTAAACTCGCTTTTTTTTTATTAGAAAATTCGTCTTTTTGGAAAATTTAACAGTTTTTCTGCTAATTCGTCTTTTTGATGGAAAATTCGTTATTTTGGATTGGAAATTGAACTTGTAGTTGAAAAGTCAACTGTTTTCTGAATATTCTTTTTTTTTTTTTTTAATAAAAAATTACTCTTTGAAAAATTCGACATTTTTGTTGATAATTCGTCTTTTTGGATAGAGAATTCGTTCTTTTGCATTACCAATTTATCGTTTGGTGAGAAAGTACTTTTTTTGTTGTTAAAAATTCGATTGTTTTATTGATAATTTGTATTTTTGGATAGAAAATTCGTTTTTTTTTTGTATTGGAAAGTCAACCTGTGGTAGAAAAGTCCACTGTTTTTTTAACATTCATGTTTTTTGATAGAAAATTCATCCTTTTGGAAAATTCATCCTTTTGAAAAATTGAACTGTCTTTTTTTTGGATAATTCGCCTTTTTGGATAGATAATTCGTTCTTTTGGATTAGAAATTCATCGTTTGATAAAAAACTCAACTGTTTTTTTTTCATTCGTTTTTTTAGTAGAAAATTCGTCATTTTGGAAAATTTGACAGTTTTTTTGCTAATTTGTCTTTTTGGATAGAAAATTCGTTCTTTTGGATTGGAAATTGAACTTGTAGTTTAAAAGTCAACTGTTTTCTGAATATTCTTTTTTTTCTAAATAAAAAATCTCTTTTGAAAAATTTGACATTTTTGTTGCTAATTAGTGTTTTTGGATAGAAAATTTGTTCTTTTAGATTGGAAATTCATCGTGTGGTAAAAAAGTCAAGTATTTTTGAACATTTGTTTTTTTTCTTATAGAAAATGCTTTTTTGTTTTGATTACCAATTCATCGTTTGATGAAAAAGTAATCTTTTAGTTGAAAATCTAATTGTTTTGTTGACAATTCGTTATTTTGGATACAAAATTATTTTTTTTTTTGGATAGAAAATTCGTCCTTTTGGATTACCAATTCATCGTTTGGTGAAAAAGTAATTTTTTGTTGTTGTTGAAAAGTCAATGTTTTGTTGATAATTCGTCTTTTTCGATAGAAAATTCGTTCTTTTGGGTCGGAAATCCATCGTTTAGTGGAAAAGTAATCTTTTTGTTTAAAATTCAACTGTTTTGTTGATTTGCCTTTTTTGGATAGAAAATTTGTCCTTTTGGATTACCAATTCAAAGTTTGGTGAAAAGGTAATCTTTTTTTTTGGTTGAAAATCCAACTGTTTTGTAGATAATTTGTCTTTTTGGATAGGAAATTCATTTTTTTGTGTTACCAAATTCATCGTTTGTGTAAAAGTAATTTTTTTTGGCTAAAAATTCAATTATTTTGTTAATAATTTTTTTTATTGATAGAAAAATATTTCTTTTGGGTTAAAAATTTATCTCGTGGTATAAAAAGTCAATGTTTTTTTAACATTTATTTTACAGAAAATTCGTCCTTTTGGAAAATTCAACGGTTTTCTTGATAATTCTTCTTGTTCGATAGAAAATGCTTTCTTTTGGATTGGAAATTCTACCTGTGGTAGAAAATTTAACAGTTTTTTGAGCATTCGTCTTTTTGGATAGAAAATTCGTCGTTTTGGATAACCATTTCATCGTTTGGTGAAAAAGTTATCTTTTTGGTTAAAAATTCAATAGTTTTGTTGATACTTCGTCTTTTTGGATATAAACTTCATTTTTTTGCTTTACCATTCATTGTTTGCTGAAAAAAGAATCTTTTGGTTGAAACTTCAACTGTTTTGTTGATAATTCGTTTTTTTTTATAGAAAATTCGTTCTTTTAGATCAAAAATTCATTGTCTGGTATAAACGTCCACTTTTTTTGGAAAATTCGTCTTTTTGGATAGAAAATTCGCCCTTTTGGATTACCAATTTATCGTTTGGTGAGGAAAAAATCTTTTTTGGTTGAAAATTTAACCATTTTGGATTAGAAATTCTACCTGTGGTAGAAAATTTATCAGTTTTTTGAGCATTCGTCTTTGTGGATAGAAAATTCATCCTTTTGGATTACTAATTCATCGTTTGGTGAAAATATGATCTTTTTTGGTTAAAAATTCAATTGTTTTGTTGATACTTCGTCTTTTCGGATAGAAACTTCATTTCTTTGGATTACCAATTAATTGTTTGCTGAAAAAGCAATCTTTTTTTGGTTAAAAATTTAACTGTTTTCTTGGTGATTCGTTTTTTGGATAGAAAATTCGTTCTTTTCGATAACTCAACGGTTTTGTTGATTATTCGTCTTTTTCGATAGAAAATGCGTTCTTTTGGATTGGAAGTTGATGGCTTGATAGAAAAGTCAACTGTTTTTTGATAGAAAATTCGTCCTTTTGGATTACCATTTGATGGGTGGGTGAAAAAGTCATCTTTTGTGGTTAGAATTTCAA
>JAUELO010454567.1:0-12912 GCA_032357855.1 Amphibolips quercusostensackenii | reverse complement strand
AATTATCTTATTTCACTGACGCCGCTGTATTCGTTACTAGATACACACACACACACACACACACACACACACACACACACATTAAAGTAACCGTAAAGTAGATCTCGCATTATAATTAATAAAAGAAACAAAATAAATATCCAAATCGTTGCAATTATAATTGCACATTAAAATTTACGTTAGAAGGTAATGCCGTAATTGCAATAGGTTTATTTTTATTTAACCGCAATTAAATGATGAAAAGAAAAAATTCTAATGTTAAGTGAATAGTCCCAAGCAGCAGGGGCCAGTGATAAAAGCGAGTAGCAAACCGTCACCCATCGGTAACGTGAATAACTTTGGCTGAATGGTGCCGCCGCACCGTGAAGCATTATTGAACCAGTGCGCTGAAAGCCGATCGCAGGCAGTGATAGTGAGACATGATCCATAGTGAGTAATAGCCAGTGTGAGTCAGTGATAGCCGTGCAGCAACGTTGTATTGGAATTTCATCCTGCTATTTCTGTAAGTCAAATTTTTTTTTTCAAATTTTTATCTCTTAATTATTTTTGTTTTGATAATATGCTCGTAAATGTATCTCATAAGATGATAAACCCGCCTATACCTTAATACTCAATCGCCTTATTTCACTCAATAAATACTATAATAAAACATTTTTAAGGCCGTATGAGCAATCATTTTTTTTTTTAATGCAAGGGAATATTTTAAAAAATGCTTGATAACTAAAAAATTTTTGGGTTTAGTATTTATTGAGAAATGAGGCGATTGAATTTTAAGGTTAGGCCAGCTTAATCCCATTGTTCCCAAAAACTTTTGTCGCAAGGACTCGACTCGAACTAATCCCCTGAGGGTGCCTCATCTGTTGAGGCGTTTTATATGTTATATTCTTGTATTTTTTTTATATTATATGATTTATAAATTTAATGTTGTTTGATCTGGCATTATCCACACGATTCAAATTATAAATTAAAATAAGTGAAATAATTAATTATAGTTTCACGTTTTACAAAATATTTTGATAATGAAAAGAAATTTAAGTACAACTATAAAATGCTTCCTGATTTGAGTTGGAAAATAACAAACTGTTTTCTTTTTAAACTCAAAATCAGAAGAACATTTTATAGTTGTACTTGAATTTCTGTTTATTCTAAAAATATTTTGTAAATCGTGAAATTATAATTGATGTATTTGAATTTATAATAAAAAAATGTATTCTCTTTTCAAATTCAAAATTACAAATGCATTTTATAGTTGCACTTAAATTTCTTTTCATTGTCCTAATATTTTGTAAAACGTGAAATTGTAATTTATTTATCATATAATTTATTTATTGTACAAAATATTTTAATAATAAAAAGAAATTTAAGTACAACTATAAAAATTTTTTCTGATTTTGAGTTTAAAAAGAAAATAGCTTGAAGGTTACTAAGGGGTTCCCCTTACCTTGGGGTTACATTTACCCTGTTACCAAGGGGTTACAGATTGCAGGTTCACAATGTAATGAGGGAGAATAAAAAGGGCAGAGCAATGGGAAAAATAGTGATGGGAGTAAAAAGGAATATATATATATATATATATATATATATATATATATAACATACGTGGATAGGAAAAAGATGGAAGAAGGATTAATAGTAGACGAGGTGAAGATTGGAGGAGAGAGGTGGAAAATAGTAAAAACATATCAAAATGGAGATAAGGGAAAATTAGAGGAGGTAAAAGAATTGATGGGAGAAAACAGTGAAAAGATGAAGCTTATAATAAGAGGAGATTTTAATGACAGAATGGGAGATAGAGTAAGGGAATGGGAAGGAGAGCAAGGAATAAAATCCAAAAACAAGGGAAATGTAAACGAAGAGATGTAAATAATAATAGAAAATTAACTTTCTTATTTGAAAATCCAACTATTTGGTTAAAACATAACTTTTTTGTTGATAATTCATATTTTTCGTAGAAAATTAATCTTTTTCTTAGAAAATTCATCTTTTTTGTTGAAAATTCAACTTTTTTGTAAAAAATTCGTATTTTACGCTTATAAATTCATGCCTTTTTTTGTTTTAAATGTTATGATTTGTTTGCAAATTCAACAATTTCGTTAAAAGGTCATCCTTTTTGGTTAAAAATTCTTTTTTCTTTGTTTGTTGAAGATTCATCATTGTAGTTGAAAATTCAACTGTGTTGTGGGAAATTCGCCTTTTTGTCTTCAATATTTAACAATGTGATTTTATTTTTTTTTTCATTTTTGATTTTTTTGGTTAAAATATCAACTATTAAATTTTTCATTAAAAATAATTCTTTTTGTTTGATAACTTGACTATTTTGTTGAAAATTCGCTTTTTATTGTTTGAATTTAAAATTAAACTTTTTTTGTTAAAAATTGATATTTTTTATTTAAAAAACTGAGAAACTTCCTCACTTTAATTGAAAGTTCTGTAGTTTGGTTGAAAATTAATTTTTTTACTAAAAAATTAACTATTGCTATTACACTTCCATTTTGTCCCAGAATTTTCTTAAGAACTAACCTTAAAAATTAACATCCATCTATACCTTATCTCTAAAACCGCTCGCTCTTATCGCCTTGCCTTCCTCGCTTCGCCTCGCACGCATCGCCTTACCTCGCACGCAATGCCTCGCCTCGCACATATCGCCTCGCCTCACACGCTTATACCTCCGCGACTAATACATCCGCAACTTATACCTAATACTTATCTACTATTCACCATATTTACAGTTTACTTATATCCATTTCCTCTCCTATTTACAATCTTTCTTTATGCATCCCTCTTCCTCCTTCCTTCTCTTCTTCTTGATCTTACCCAACACCCCCTTTACCTATGCTACTGCCTTTTTGTTCCCCCTATTCATGCATCAATACCTCCATGCTTATCCCACTCCTGTCCTTCTGCACACACTCCTCCAACCAGTGCTCCACTCTTGCATAATTCTTCCCGCACAGTTTACACATCATATTCCCTCTAGAAAGACAGAACCTATTCAAACCCTCGATGCACTTTTATTTCATCCTCGCTATAAGCTCCAGGCTTCCTTTCTCTCTTTTCTCACACAAATATTGCGCGCGCTCTCTCTCTCTCTCTCTCTTGGCATAATTCACCCATAGTTCCCATTAAATCTTGACTCTCTTATTCTCTTCTCACCTGCTGCCTTCTCTCGCTATGCCGTTTTTATTAATCATCTCATATACCTTCCTTCCTCGTGCATCCTTCTCACTTTAATTATCTGTAGTCCATTCGCTCTAAAATACTTTCCCCTTTCAACGCCCTTCTGCCCACCCCCTTTCATGTTTTCCCTCCTGACAATATAATTAGGCGTGTTCATTGCCAACCCTAGTGTCCAGTTTACATACCTCTCCTGTGTCCTATTTACCTCCTCACTTTCCTCCCACCCCCAAACCTCTACTCCACACAATAGCACACTCATCACTTGTGAGTCAAACAATTTCATTCTTCTTTCAAAATCATCAGCGAATAACTTCTTTCCCAACCCCCACACCTGTCTCATCACATTTTCCCTCCTCACTCTCCCTTTTATGTGCTCATCCACTCTTCCATTTCTCCGAAACAAGAAGCCCAGGTGCACGAACTCTTTCACCTCCTGCACCGCCTTTCCCTTCCACCTCCACTCTCCCCCCTTATCCATTCCACCTCCTTTTCTGAACACCATAACCTTGGACTTTTCCGCATGCATCTCTAACCTATTCTTATCCATGCATCTTCTCAACCTTTCATCATCTCCTTTAAGGTCTCCTCGCTTTATGCCAGCAACACTATGTCACCTGCATACGCGAGTGACCAAATTCTAATCCCTCCTACCCTAACTCCTACTACTGCGGCCTCCAGCTTACCTTTCATATCCGCGATTAAAGTCGCGAAAACGTTGGGCTAAGCGGACATCCTTGCCTTAACCCCCTATACATACAGAATTCCTCCGAAATCCCCTCCCCTTCTCTAACCTTATCTTTTGTCTCTTCATATATCTGCCTTTCCCTCTCGATCAGACCTCTCTACTCCACTCTCCTCCATCGCCTTCCATAGCCTTCACCTATCCACCGAAAGAAACGTGCCTTTGAGATCCACAAAAAACGCGTACACTCTCGACCCCTCCTTCGCCAATTCTCTATCCACCACGTGCTGCAGAACGTAGATATTGTCGATAGTACTCTTACCCGCCCTAAAGCCCGCCTGCGTCTCCGACAATATACCTTTCCCCTCGACATCCTTTCGCAGCCTCTCCGTCACCACCGTCGCGTATACTTTATACGCTATTTTCGTAAACGTAATCCCTTTATAATTTTCCCGCCTATCCCTCTCTCCTTTCTCATACAGTGGCACTATTAACCCCTCTCTCCACCCTTCTGGAAATCCCTTTCCCTCCATACCTCCTTCAGCTTCTCCCTAACCTTGTGTGGCCCAAACAGTCACGCTTTTTTCTCCACCCCGTCCAACCCTGCTGCCTTTGACCTTCTTAACTTTCTTATCTGTATATTTATTTTCTCGTCATTCAACTCCTTCATCTCTGCTTTCCTCGTTCTTCTACTTCGATTGTTTTTGAAAAATGCAAAATATTGGAATTGCTCCATACGATAAAAAATTATACCTGCAAAAATCTTGGGATATCTGGAAAAAAACTAAAATTGTGAGGGAATTTTTTTTCAGGATTTAACTAGACACCCTGTTTTTAGATTTAATTTAATACATGTATTTTGTTAAAAATTAATCTTTTTGGTTCAAAATTCATTTCTTTGGCTTAGAAATTAGTTTTTTCATTAGAAATTAATTGCATAACAGAAAATTTAAATATTTCTTTAAAATTTATGTATTTTGTTAAAAGTTTGTCTTTTGTTGTAGAATATTAATTTTCTTGATGACTAATTAATTTTTTCGGTTCAAGATTCAAATATTAGGTTAAAAATTCCATTAAAAATTAAAATACTCGATTGAAAATATTCGTACTTTGTTAACAATGATTCTTTTTTGTTAGAAAATGGGTTTTTTTGGTTAAAATTTCATTTCTTCGGTTGAAAATTAGTTTTCTAAATTGAAAATTAGTTTTTTGCACTAAAAATTTAAATATTTCCTTTTTTATTAAACAATTTTTTATGGACATTTAATGTCTGGTAGAAAATTAAATTGCTTGGTTGAAAATTTAATTACTTTGTTAAAAATTTATTTTATTTGTACAAAAAGTTATTTCTGTGACTGAAAATTAAACTATTCTATTTTTTGATGAATTTTTTTTTTAGTTAAAAATTTATCTGTGTTGCAAATTCCTCCCTTTTTGGTAGAAAATTGACCCTTTTGGTTGAAAATTCCAATTAGATTTTCTATTGAAAATTAATTTTTTTAACCAAAAATTTGAATATTCCATTTTTTGTTAAAATTTTTGCTATAGACATTTAATCTTTTAAGAAGAAAATTAATTTGTTTAGTTGAAAAATTTTTATTTCATTTGGTTAATAACTTATTTCTCTTTTGAAGATGCATAATTTTAGTCGAAAGTTTATTTCTTCGTTTAAAAACTTAACGGTTGAACATGATTTTTCTCTTGTTCAAAGTTATTGATTGAAAAATCTTTCTGGGTTAAAAACTCAACTCTTATGTTGAAAATGCGTATTTTTGGTTTAATTTAACAGTTTTTGATTGAAAATTAAAAAATTTTTTTTGGTGAAAATATCAACTTATACACTTTTTGTTGAGAATTTATTTTTTTATCAAAGATTTATCTGTTTTGTTGCAAATTTAATTGCTTTGTTGAAAATTCCCTATTTCTTGGTTGCAAATTAATTATTTCTATTGAAAATGTGATAATAAAATCTTTTAACAATTCTATTATCTAATTTCTTCTCTTTTACAGGGCGATAAAATTGGACGGCCGAATTGCAGTTATTTACTTGCTTGAAAGGTCAACTATTTGGTTAAAAATTAATTTTTTTTCTTAGAAATTTGACATTTTGATTTTGAAAATTCATTTTTTTTGGTTGAAAATAAACTTTTTTGTAGAAAATGCATATTTTCGCTTTGAACTTTCACCTGTATGGTTGAATATTTTTTCGTTGAATATTCGTCTTTTTGTATGGAAACTTAATATTTTCGAATTAAAATTTCAATCGTTTTGTAGAAAATTTATCTTTTTTGTTTGAAAATTCATATATTTTGGTAAAAAGTTCATTTTTTTGTAAACAATACAACCATTTTTTTCATTCGTATTTTTTGTCTGAATTAAACTGTTTTTTATTTTAAAATGAATTTTGTGGTTGAAATATCAATTATTACATTTTTTTTTTTGAGGATTCATCTTCTTTGGGTAAAAATTAACAATTTCGACCAAATTTTTGATTCGGTTGTAAATTTAATAATTATGTTACAAGATTATTTTTTTTGGTGGAAATATCAACTATCATATTTTTGGTTAAAAACTAATCGTTTTTTGTTAAAAATTTTATTTTATGGTTGAAAGTTTATCTTTTTGCGTAGGAAAGTCTACTAATTTGTTTAAATTTCATCTATTTGCTTAAAAATTAATTTTCTCCTTGAAAATTTATATTTTTTGATAGAATTCAACGGGTTTTGATTTGAAATTAAAAACTTTTTGGTTGAAATATGAACTATTACAGTTTTCGTTGAGAATTTATTTTTTATTGCTTAAAAAATATGTTTTTTTTTATTGAAGACTCATCATTTTAGTTTAAAATTTATATGTTTGGTTGAAAATGTATCTTTTTTAGTTGAAAATCCATATATTTTGTTGAAAATTTGGCTTTTTTGGTAGAAGCTTAATCATCTTAGTTGAAAATTATTTATCTTAGTTGAAAATTAATCTTCTCTTTGTTTGAAAATTCTATTTTGTTGGAAATTGTCGTTTTTGCTTGAATTCAACCTTGCTGTGATTTAAAATTGACTTACTTACCTAAAAAATCATTTTTTTTATTGAAGATTCATTATTTTGGTTGAAAATTCATCTCTATGGTTCAAAAATTTATTTTTCCACTAAAAATTTTAATTTTCCCTATTTGGTTGAAAATGTATCTTTTATAGTTAGAAATTCATATATTTTGTTGAAAATTTGACTTTTTTGGTGAAAACTTAACCTTCATAGTCAAAAATGCATGTTTTTTGTTAAAACTTCATCTTCTTGTTCAGAAAATCAGTTATTTGATGAAAAATTCATCACTTTTACCTAAAAATGCAACTTTTTGGTTGAAAATTTATTTTCTTAGTGGAAAATTTGTCTATTTTGTTAAAAATTCGCTTTTTTGGTTCAATTTAACTCGATTTTGATTTAAAATAAAAATCTTTTTGGTTGAAATATCAACTATTTGGTTAGAAATTTTTCAATTTGGTTAAAAATGCAAACCGTTTGGTTGAAAATTCATCTATTTTGTTGAAAATTCGCGTTTTTGCTTAAATTCAACCTGGTTTTTAAATAAAATGAAACTATTTTTGGTTAAAATATCAACTATTACAGTTTCCGTCGAGAATATATTTTTTTGGGTGAAAATTATGGAACCACTTGTTTAAAAAATCATTTTTTTAAATTAAAGACCTGTCATTTTATTTGGAAATTAATCTTTTTTGTTGAAAAATGAACTATTTTCTTCAAATTTTGATTTTTTTTTTGTTTGGTTGAAAATGTTTATTTTTTCGTTGAACATTCCTGTATTTCGTAAAAAAAATTGGCTTTTTTGGAAGAAACTTGAACTTCTTATATTTAAAAATTATGATTTTTGGCTAAAAATTCATATTTTTTGTGTAAAATTTGACTATTTGGTTTAAAGTTAAACTACTTTGTTGAAAATTGATGTTTTTGTTCAAGATTAATATTTTCAGTAGAAAAATTCTACTATTTGGTTAAAAAGGCATCTCTTTTGGTAAAAAATGCAACCGTTTGGTAAAAAATTAATCTGTTTTTTAAGCAATTAACTATTTTATTAAAAATTCGCATTCTTAGGTTGAATTCAACTCAGTTTTGCTTTAAAATGAAAATCTTGTGTGGTTCGAATATAAATTATTACATTTTTTGTTGAGATTTCATCTTTTTTGGTGTCAAATTTAACTACTTGTTTGTGAGTTAAAATACTTTGTTAAAAAATTGAATTTTTTATAAAAGATTAATCTTTTCAGTTGAAAATTCCTCTCTTTCATTAAAAATTTAGCAGTTTGTAAAAAATTTTTAATGTTGGATAGAAAATGATCTTCTTCGTTAAAAATTCATCTTCTTCTTTTTTAAATCCCTTAACATTTTTGACATTTTTTATCAATTACTTTGGAATCTTTTAAAATACAGTAAAATTCCTAAAATTCTTAAAATATATTAAAAATTTCTCAAAATCTTTTTAAATATTCTTAAAATTCTTGGAATATAACATTTTTGAAAAACCCCTAACATTTTTTTAATCAGTTATAAATCCCTTGAAATCTTTTAAAATCCCTTCGAATTTTTGAAATCTCTTATTAATTCTCTAGAATAATTTAAAATACCCTGAACAAGTTAAAATTCCTTCAAATACTTGATATCTTTTAAAAATTCCTAGAATCCTTCGCCATTCCTTGAAATCTAAAATTAATAAAATCTATTGTAAATGTCTTGAAGTCATTTTAAGTGTTATGGTCACAGTGGAATTTTCATAAAATCGATTTTTTGTTTTTTGGCCTAAACGATCCTTTAACATCATAAAAATAAGCTACTATTCGATTTATACCTACAAAAATTTTTTTTTACTAATGTCGAACGTATAACTTAAGGTCGCGTGTGGCGCGCTTGTACTCTGATTTTCTGATCTATACCACTGGGCATGACTATCTTTCAATCAATAAATTTAAAAATGCATGTAGAGGGTCTTGTTTTTCTGCGAGTACGAAAATATACCTATAGAGCATCTTTAAATGCTATAAAAATACCGTTGAAAGGACGCCGTTTAGTTTCTTTCTGCTTTTTTTTACGTAAAACATTAAACGCGTTTTTTTCAAAACAGCATTTTTCAAAACAGCTTGAAAAATAACTTTAACCACTTTTATCTAATCGATTTCAAATTTCAACCGCGTCTTTATAATTACATTTCGCAGAGAAGAACAAACGGAATTTTCGATAGATTTAAAACTTTACATTTTATGAGCATTTTTATCCGAATTTTTTCACTGGAAAATCGACTTTTAACTTCAAATGTCCGCCATTTTCGGAGAAATCAATATTTTCACATTTCCGTATGTTCTTTTATAAATATTCTTATGCAGATTAACGGAAATTTTTCACTTTTGTTCTATGTTAAAAATTGTGGCTGTTAGCTGTTAAGCCGCGAAGCGCCTACAAAAAAATGCTTCGAAAAGGAACTAACAGAAGTCGGCCATTTTGTTTTTAAAAATTATATATATATATATATATATGTTTTTTTCTGATTCTTCGATGTTGAAGCTTCATGGGCATATAATTAGTTTTATGAATTCATTAATTTTTTATACAAAAAAAATTGTTGAATATACCCATGATTTCGCACCCGCTACTGTGGCCATACCTTTTAAATATCCTTAAAATTCTTGAGATATAAAATTTCATGAATCCCTTAAAATTTTTTAAATCGTTTATAAATTCCTTGCAATCTTTTAAAATACCCGAAAATTCCTTCAAGTTCTTGAAGTACATTAAATATTTCTAGAATCCTTTACAATACGTTAAAATCCCTTCGAACCTTTATAATCTGTTATAAATTCCTTGAAATCTTTTAAAATCTCTTTGAATTTTTAAAACCTGTTATAAATTTTTTGGACATTTTTTAAATAACTTAAACTCGTTGAAGTCCCTTCAAATACTTAATATCTATTGAACATTCCTAGAATCCTTTAGTATTTCTTAAAATTCATCAAACCTATTGAATATTTCTTCGAATCTTTTAAAATACCCTAAAATTCTTGAAATTCCTTCAAATTGTTTAAATCTATCGTAAATTCCTTGAATTCATTTGAAATACCCTCAAAATTCTTGAAATCTAAAATCTCTAAAGTAATCTATTGAAATTTTTGAAATCGGTTATAAATTCTTTGGAATCTTTGAAATTGCCTTAAAATTGTTAAAATTACTTCAAATTCTTGAAGTTTTTTTTTAAATATCCTTAAAATTCTTAAAATCTAAAATTTTCAAAATCCTTTCAAATTTTGTAAATCTTTTATAAATTCCGTGGATTTTTTAGAATACCCTAAAATTCTTTAAATATACTGTAAATTCCTTGAAATATTTTTTAATATCCTTAAAATTGTGAAAATCTGAAAAATTTCAAATCCCTTTAAATTTTTTTTATGAGTTATAAATTCCTTGTAATCTTATAACGTACCCCAAAATATTTTATATTCATTTAAGTTATCAAATTCTTGATATTCTTAAAAAATACCTAGAATCCTTTATCATTCCTTGAAATCCATTCATATTCATAAAATCTATTGGGAATTCCTTGGAATTCTCTTAAATGCCCTAAAATTCTTTAAAATCCTTCAAATTCTTGAAATTACTTGACATTTTTCATATCTTTTTAAATACTTTTAAAATTCTTAAAGTCTAAAATCTCTAAAATACCATCGAATTTTGAAAATTGTTATAAATTCCTTGGAATCTTTTAAAATGCTCTAAAGTTCTTGAAATTTCATTAAATTTTTATATCTATTGGAAATACATAGAATGCTTTACCATTGCATGAAATCTATTTAAATGCATAAAACCTATTGAAAATTTCTTGGAATCTTTTAGAGTACCCTAAAATTCTTGAAATTCCTCGAAATTTTTGATAACTGTTGCAAATTTCTTAAAATCCTTTTAAATATGTTCAAAATTCTTGAAAACTAAAATTTTTTTAATTCCTTCAAATTTTTTTAATCTGTCATAAATTCCTTGGAAGCTTTTAGAATTCCTCCGAATTTTAGAAATCTGCTATAAATTCCTTGGAGTCTTTTTAAGGTAACTTTAGGGTAACAGGGTAAGGGTTGTTAATTAAACTTTTGTTAAATAAAGTTTTGTTTCTTATTTTTCTTTGAACCTTGTGTCGACCTTCCAAAAGTTTAATTTATTTTTATGTTTCACGTTATTTCTTACAATTAAAACAAACAAAAAAACGCATTGCATCAAAAAATAAATTGTGAAAAATTTGTAGCTCTTTTTAAGCTGAACAAGCTTTGTTTTTACTTTTTTTGTAGATGGTATCGTTTTTCCAACAATTAAAACAGAAACTACACATCCTTTCAAAAAATGATTTATAAAAAATTTGTAGATCTTTTTTGGTTGAATAACGTTTTATTTTTATTTTTCCCGTATCTTCTGTCGTTTTTTTTTCAAAACTCAAGTTTTTTTTATTTTTTACGAATAAAACGAAAACTAAGTATCCTTTCAAAAAATCGATAATAACAAATTTATAGATTTTTTTTGTTTTAAAAATGTTTATTCATTTATTTTGTTCGTACCTTGCATATTTGGACCGTGAAATGGAATTTTTGATTATTTTTTTTTGTGGTCAAGACCAGACCTATTAGTAAAAAATTTGAATTTTCTGTTTTTTTAGAAAATTCAAAAATTTGTTATGTTAATCTTGTAGGACTTCCAAAAAGAACAAAAAGCTTCTTGTGTCTGTTATATCGTGTGTTGTTTGGCTTTCACAATCCCGTATGTTCCCGCAGTCGATAAAGTTGCATACTGTCAAATATAAAAAATTAAACGTAAAATGCTAGTAGTGGTGAACTTGAAGCCGCCTTTATTAGACTTCAATGTCAGCCACTACGTTTTTTTTATTTTTAACTCTGAAAAATTAACCGATTGCAATTACGACATTACCTTCTAACGTACATTTGAACGTAGAATTATAATTGCAGCAATTTAGATATTTATTTTGTTAAAAGGGAGGATTACGTAGAAATGAGTAAAGGCTTTATATTGATGTGTAATAAAGAGCAGAAAAAGAAGAAAGATCTGGAAGAGGAGTTGGTAAGTATTAAGACCGAGGGGCTCTGAGTCAAGGAAGAGAGATGATGGGAGTAGAAGAACGAAGGAGGCAGAGATGGAGGACTTGAATGACAAGGAGATAGATAAACAGATAAGGGAGTTAAGGTCATAGGCAAAAGGCTGAACAGGGTGGAGAACGAAGCGTGGCTGTTTAGTACACAATAGGTTAGGGAGAGGCTGAAGAAGGTAGTGAAGAAAGTATGGAGGGAGAGGGATTCCCTGGAGGGCGAAGAGAGGGGTTAATAGTGCAACTGTATGAGAAAGGAGATAGGGATTACGCTAATGAATACGGCGTATAAAGTATACGCATTGGTCTAGGCGGAGGGGCTGCGGAAGGATTTCGAGGGTAAAGGTATATTGCCGGAGACGCAGGCGGGCTTTTGGGCGTGTAGGAGTACTTTTGACAATATCTACATTCTGCAGTGCGTGGTGGATAGAGAATCAGCGAAAAAGGGGTCGAGAGTGTACGCCTTTTTTGTGGACCTCAAAAGCGCTATTCCTTTGGTAGATAGGGGGAGTTGTGGAAGGCGATGGAGGAGAAGGAAGTAGAGAGAGGCCTAATCGAGAGAGTAAGGGAGATATATGAAGAGACCAAAGATAAGGTGAGAGAAGGGGAGGGGATTTCGGAGGGATTCTGCATAGTTAGGGATTTAAGGCAAGGGTGTCCGCTTAGCCCAACGCTTTGCTTTTTGCGATTTTTACCGCGGCTATGAAAAGTAAGCTGGAGGCCAGAGCGGTAGAAGGAGTTAGGGTAGGAGGGGTTAGAATTTGGTCACTTGCGTATGCAGATGACATTGTGTTGCTGGCAAGAAACGAGGAGGCCTTAAAAGAGATGATAAAGAGGTTGACAAGACACGTGGATTAGAATAGGTTAGAGCTAAATGCAGAAAATTCCAAGTTTATGGTGTTCAGAAAAGGAGGGG
>JAUELO010454563.1:0-12913 GCA_032357855.1 Amphibolips quercusostensackenii | reverse complement strand
TAACGTTCTAGAACTGAACTAAGTAGAAATAGTCAATTTCAAAGCATTAGTGTTTTGTATTCAGACAGATGCATAGTGCAAAATCAATAAAGATATTAATTATGAAACCATTTCCTAAAACTAAATGCGACAAGCGTACGAATATAATTATTCTAAAACACATTACTCTGAGTGCATCTTTTCGTTATATATATATATGTATGGATGATGAAAAATTATAATATTTTGTTATTGATGCGAAATATGAATACACAAATGAGTTTTACAGTTTTTTATGCTTTTGGTATTAATTACTGAACAGTTTTTAGTGACGGAGTATTGTTCAAGTAGCTTGAATAAAATAAAAATACAGAAAAATCAATTTTTCATTATTAATGGGTAATTTTGATTCATTTCATAAATTAAAGAGATTAAGCATTAGAAAATAAGATACAAATTTCCATTAATACATATTATTACACTTGTTTTAAAGATTATCATACTGATACACAAAAATTTCAAATTTAAAGGATGCGATTAGGGAGGCAGGGAACAAATTTAAGGCTTTTTGTCGTTTTAGAAATCGGAAACGTTTGTTAGTATGTTAGCATATCTATGTTAGTACATTGTTTGTTAAAATGACTTAAGAATACATGATGCGCCAGTGTCGGAGTCAGCTTTTACTATCGGGTGCTGCAATTTATTATTGCTATTTTTGTGAGGTTATTCGAGGAGTTTACTTTCAAATGGCATATATCCACTTTTGATTTTTTTTGCGTTAATCGTATCTTTAGGATAAGCTCTATCAACCTGTATATCCGTTTTCCCCGAAAAACTTTTGATCCCATATTGAAAGTAAGTTAAAAATTCGCATTGCCACCAAAAAGGCAGCATATAGTCTCTAATTTTGGTCAATTTGTGTAAACCAAAATTGAACATAATGAGAATCCAAACTTCTTGTAATTTGGTGCGTGTTCTAGGACCAAAATAATGCAGTAACCCAAAAAAGCAATTCTTTTTATAAATACTCTAAAACGTTCTTTTCAAATTCTAACAAAAAGCGAAAGTAGATATATGCCCTTATAAAAAAAATCCCCTTATTTACATTAATATATCGCTAGATATATAGTTTTTGAAATAATTAATGAATTCTGAATATCTTGAAATATCTTACAATTTAAACAATACATATATATTCGGCTTGAATTCTGCACAGGATTTCACTGTACAGGAGTTATCTTATTGAGATTTCTTAATCAAGTTTTAAGTTATAATCAAATATAATCAAATATAGAAATATCAATTTAAAGTTTACTTTTGCAGTTTATTTTCTTCAAGAAGATCGATCTAATAATTTCACAAAGAAAAGCAAAAGAAGAACACAAATATAAGTGATTTTGTTTTGGATTAAATTGCCTATATCCTGACAAATTACATTGACATTAAAATCATTTTTCTCGATTTTCTCGAATATTCGAGAAGAAGCCAGTCGCAATACAATGTAATTGATGCAAGATAAAAATGTGGTCGCTCTGCCGATAGGAAGTCCCACTAGTAATGGTTTTTAGGGATTCATATAAAAGGGTTAACAAACGTTGTCCAGCCTCTTTACTTTTAGTTTGCACATGAGCATCATGGTGTTGATAAGCTAAGTTGTGTTCAGATTAAGAGAATTTAGTTTAGACTGTAAAATGTTCTTTACGTGTTTC
Organism: Amphibolips quercusostensackenii; assembly: GCA_032357855.1. Lineage (NCBI taxonomy): Eukaryota > Metazoa > Arthropoda > Insecta > Hymenoptera > Cynipidae > Amphibolips > Amphibolips quercusostensackenii. The sequence goes on along the minus strand of JAUELO010454563.1, from coordinate 11,225 downwards.
TTCCGATGTTCTTACATCACGTCTACTTTAATCAATTTGAGTACTTTTTGTAAATATCAGTAAATATATGTAGAATAACGCTGTAATGAAAGAGGAAAGGTGATACTTTTATATCTGAAGCACAGTACTAAATAGCATATTATCTGCCTTGAGCCATTTATTTATGTTATTACAATTTACAAAACCTATAAAGATGCACATTGCATAGCAAACAGTGTAAAGAGTATTGCATTTTATCGACTTTTGATAAGCTCATAAAAAACACAGAAAAGCAATACTCTCAAAAACCATCTCCAGAGGTAAGATAATATCACTTTCATCCACATCTACTAAATGTATCTGGCGTTATTAAGTATCAATATATTATCTCAATCTGAATAATAACAGGGTTAGACCTTACTTTATAAAATAAACATGTATACCATTCTTCGGTGCCATATTATAATACAGAGATCAGAAAATTGTCACCTTCAATAAAAATTATAAGTTAACTAAATTATAACAATTTAATTTTAATATACCTATCAAATATATTCTCATTATTTTACTTTACTTTTTGCAGTAGGAGACACTATCGCAGGGCTTAGATAAGTTCTATCAATAAGCGTTTATTACATATTTCCTGCAACATATGGATAATCTAAAACACAAATGAAAACAAATACTAGAGCTGCTATTGTAAATAAGAAAATTTTTTAAAGCCAGCTGTTCGAGAAATTTTTTCATTCTGATTCGAGACCACTTTGAGACAGTCTTTGTAATCTTTGCAGGTAATCTTGATAATACCATCTATTTTCAGTTGAAGTTTAAAAGAAAAGGCATCTTTGGTAAGCATGTGTTTCTAAACTCGGTGTAGAAGAAGTACAAGGAAGACAAGAGACATGCTAGTAACTTATACAAAAAAACACTCTTCTAATTAGCTTGTGAAGCGCATGCCTTCCGTGGTATTATCCGCAAAATATGTAGCAAGTGTTAGTCGCATCTCTTGATTTAAAATTTGGAAGAGAGATTATCAAGGCACACAACAAAGATGATAAGAAACAACAGATTAAGCAATTTCTTATTTATTACACTAAACAGATCTTCCAGTATGTTCTCGCACATCTAAGAAATAAATTTTACTGTTTAAGGTTTGTATATTCTTTACAATATAAAAAAAATTCAAATTAATGTAAGCAAATAACTAATACTACAGTTTTGTCTTTAAAGTTTCCAATTATGATAAGTTCTAATTATTTACTAATCAATATGAGATACCATTTTTGGTTGGCTTAGCTTTTCCACTTTAAAAGTTTTCTGTAACATATAATATTCTCTCTTGAAATTCAGCCCATGGCCATGCTCGAAATAACCTCTCTTCAAGAAGATGAATGTGAGATTTTCACGAAGAAATGAAAGTAAAATTACGAGTATTTCAAAACAAGTAGGACAGTCACGTGCCAGCACCTCTATTGATGCGGTGTAGATGAATGTTTAATTAAAAAGACAAGTCCGTATCAAAGATCTCTAGATAATTCTTTCAACTAACTTTTGTAATATAAGTCGATTTCCTATTTCGAACATAATTAAAAGCAGGTAAGGAAAAGACTAATTATATCGCTGAATATACATTATGCGTCTCAGAATCTAAGCTGGCAGTAGGAAACTGATAACAAAGAAGACGTCATTAAACCTCAATTCAGAAGATAACTTTTTTGATTTTCTAGCAATATAGGGTACTACGATAACAACTGCTCACATCTTAGTACATGCACACCCTTTAAAAAGTTGTCTGATGCATGATACAACTCGTCTAGTTTTAGTTGCCGAGGACAAAGTGTACTTTATTGTGCGTCACACTCTAAAAAAAAGTATAATTCCATAGCTAATTTCAGGTATTAATATAAGACTCAGAAAAAAGTTTTAGGTTGTACTAAAATAAGAAAACTTGTGAAAAGCTGGAGACATTTGTTTCACATTGAAAATAACAGTATGAAGCTATTTCATTAAAAAACAGGACACGTAAAAAATGATACCGCAAAAAAAGGGATCTCTAGTTCATCAATGCAAGTGGTACAAGGCACCAGTTAATACGTTTTTAACACACATAGATACTTTTAAAAATGTATTGTTGAATGCGATTCACACTAACTTAAAGTATATAGCTATGAATTGAATTATAGCTGTTGTTACATCTAAACCAAATATGTTTTGCATATGCCCTGTGAAATTTCTACTTACGCGATCAAGTAAAGGAGAATTAAACAGGTCTACCTTGATCAAATATTTATGAAAGTTTCTAGATTTTTTTGGTATGAGATTAAACTTTCGTTGTCTGGTTTTTCTAATCATGATATTCGTGAATGGACTGAAGTTATACAATTTACAGTGATCTTACTATGCTCATTTTAAGTAATTTTTGAGAGAAATGTGCCTAAGAATCTCCTAAACCATAATTGTCGTAGTAAGTTTTTGTACCTATATTGCTTGTGTCTTCTCAGGAAAATAAATAAACATTTCGAACGGCTCCATTCTTCCTAAAAATTAGTTAAAGAGCTGTTGGGCTTTCTGAATTGCATTAGTAACTGCTTGCTATCTAAAGTATCAATAACCAAAATCAAGGTTGTTGTTCAAGATCCGTGAAACGATTGAATCAGACTTAATTTATCAGCCTTGTGATCTGTGGCCTCCATGGAAGTGACTTTCCATATGGGAATCGTCTTAGCTACACTTTTGATGATTTTTTTCACTTTATAATTTGCTTGGCTCTGATTCTGATCATAAATTAATACACCTTGTATCTATATCAGCTAAAAGCACTGATTCCTTAAAAGTATTTAGAAGTCAACTAGAAGTTTTTGTGCCATTTTCCTCATTTTAAAATTTTTTTGCCTGGACTTTACTTCTGTCTTGATTATACATTCATTAGTTCCTTGCTAACAAAACAGTATTTATAGTTATAGTAGATTGCATATCAAGGAGGCGAACGAGCTGTTCTCACGACAAGGGCAATGTTTTTAGAACGAGTGGTAGGCAAGGGCCATAGGCCCAAGCTGGACACGAGTTTCGAAAATATTCCAAGGCCGTGAAAACACATCTCCTCCGTGGCATGCATTGTATGTTTTGTGGTCAAGACGCGAAAAATAAATAGCGTGTTTTGCTGCGTAACGGATTAAGCCTGGTCTCTTTTTTTAAGTCGACGAGCCGAGCGCATGTAAAATTACTGCAAAATGAATGAAGCACTTATCGCACTCTTAAAGTTTTTGTTATATCCAAAATACGTCTTTTGTCACACTTTCCAACATTTTAGATGATTCTTGGGTCGCGAAAAAAAACTTAACCAAGCGAGGAAAACAGAGTTGTCGGAGCTGCCACTTTACATATCGCTAAGTTCCACCATTTTGTAAACCACGCCCTTTCTTGATAAAAACATCGGTATATCTCCGTCTCTCTCTATCTCTCTGACCACGTCGACCGCGCATACGTTTTCATATTATTTTTAGTATATAATGTTGTACCTGATAGTATAATAGGAGTATTTTACTGCATGGTGCAACATTATACATGCAGGTCGACCAACGTGGCTTGAAAAGAGAGAGAGTTTACGCTTAATTCGTAAGCAGTACAACAGGTTCATTTTGTGCGACTACCATAAAAAATCCTTTGAGTATACTTGTAAATAAGTCAAGCTTCTTTTAATTTAGTGACTCAGCAACTTATAAAAAAAAGGCTTTATAGCTTGAGCGTCAGGAGGACCTTACCTTCTCCCTGCCTACAAAAAAGAGAATTAAAGTTTATACTTATGAGACTTTTAGAGATTTAATAAAAATAGATCTTTACATTCTCTTAACAGTGTGAAGCTGTTGGTTCTATGCGCAGAATTTACTTCCGCAGATTTCATCAAATATGGACATTCTTAAACAAAGTAACTGAAAAAATTGATTTTTTTATTATATATTCTATCAGCTTTGGCTTCTTACCATTTGAGAATTAATTTCGTATGCTGGTGTTTTTTTCGGAAATTCCTTAAAAGAAGTCTATTGTTTTTTTTAACAAAGGTTTTTCTGAAGCCATAAGAGTTCAAAAACAAAAAAACTACTTAAAAATCGACGACATTAAAGTTAACCACAGATATGGATATAAAAGTTTCGTAATTAATTTCAAGAAAAACTAAGAGCCACGTCAAAAAACTAAAAACACCACTAAATACGTCTTCGAAATATTCAGGTGCAGATTTTTCGTTTTTTTGTTTAAACAATTTGTTGAGCAATGGCATGGATTTCATATTTCTGCAATTGTTATAAACAAAATAAATGTCGGATCAAAAAACAGACAACACTAATGCATTCCTTTTGAAAATATTTAGGTGCGGTTTTTTTTTAACGATTGTTTTAACCATTTAGCGCATATTTGTTAAGCGTACATTCACTGTGTGTCTGTAGATATGAATTGAAAACTTTGTTTTAAAATCAATATATTGTTAATAACAATTGCAGAAATATAAAAAATCATGTGATTTTGTAAAAAATTGTTTAAACCCAAAAAAAATCCTTCCCTAGATATTCCGAGAACGAATCTAGTGGTTTTTTTAGTTTTTCGATGTGGCTCTCAGTTTTTTTAAAAATTAATTACAAATTTTTTAAATCCATATTTACAGACACACAGTAAGTGTACGCTAAACAAAAAATTCAATTATTGTGTAAAAATTAGTTATAAAAAAGCCCCTGGGTGTTTTCAAGAGGAATGCAACAGTGTTTTCGGTTTTTCGATCCGACAGTTAGTTTGTTGATAACAATTGCAGAAATATAAAATACCATGTGATTGTTGAATAGATTGTTCAAACAGAAAAACAAAAAATCTGAACCTTTATATTTTAGAGATGAATCAAGCGGTTCTTTTAGTACTTCGATGTGGCTCTTAGTTTTTTTTTTTAATTAATTGCACAGTTTCAAATCTATATCTACAGGCACACAGTAAATGTACGCTGAACAACATTGTTTGCAATAATTGTTTTCAACAAATCTTGAGAAATGTGTATTTCCTGGAAGTAGTGACATAATTAACGAATATTGAGTTATATTTTTTTGATGACTATTTGTAATTATTTAAACAATTTGTGTTCGTTTTAAAAAATATCTGTCAAATTGATTTTGTTTAGTAAAATATGATGAATTTTGCAAACGTAGTTTGAAAAAAAAACATTAGCGTACAATTTTAAGTATCAAAATATATATGTCACTATTCATTACTTACTGTAAAAATTATTTTAAGAAACTGATATCATGAACAATAATGAGGTTACAGGTTCTGAAATACGAAAATACTGAATAATAATCAGAGAAATAGTGTTAAAAATTCAAAAAAACTACAATTTCCCTTACTATATAGTTATATTATTATTTTTTCCAATATATACTTTCAAACTGCCTTTCGCAAAAAAATATTACACCTAAAATTCGTTAACAGTACGTATCATTCATCCTGAAAAGACTACTCTTTCACAATTTGCCGGAGGAAAACAGTTTTTTTAAACAAATAGACCAATATAATATACTAAAAAATTTTATGATTTAATATGCATGATTATCTACCATTTTTTATTTTATTCTTGATGCAAAGTAGAATTCTTGAATAAATGTGACCTTTGGAAAAATACTGGATGTCTTATAATCTTATTTTTCTTCCTTTAGAGGAACGGCTGTGACTAGATAAGAAAATATTGATTTGCCATAAAAAAATATTTTTTTCTAGATGGTTGTGTGCAAACCGATTTTATTATATTAGATTCCTCACACGCGGCTTGAAAAACTTTTCAGAAACTAGAAAAATAAATTTTCGAATCTGACCATATTTGGAAAAGTTATATATTTATGTTATTTTTGATAAAAATTAATTATTTTACACAACGTACATATTAAGTGGTTTTTGAAAATTCTTATTATGCATCTCAAGCCATATAACTAATTGTAATAATTGATGCTTCAGGTCTACCTGAACAGTTTGAAACAAAATTCAAGATCTGATCAGCTAAAAAGTATAGTCTAGTCTATTTCAGTGATTGAAAAAAATTAGAAGAGCTAGAAAAAGGGAAATGAAAATTTTTTTTTGCTTTAAGAGAGACAAAAAGCGAGCAAAGTCCGACACACAAAATCTTGAATTTTGGGAACTACATTACCGTTTGTGCTTGGAGAACGGGAGTAGACACCCATAGGGTGAAATGGGGTATACAGAGCTTTGAATTTAATGACACATTATTGCTTCCATTGAATAAAAATCGAATTTTTCTCTTTCCCCTATATGTCTCACTTACCCCAGTAATTAGGCAAAATTAATATCTTGAGGAATTACACGCTTTGCTAATTTGTTATTAGTCAAGTTTTGCAAACGTATCAAATTTATATAATTACATTTTGTCATGTTTAAATGACAAGGTTTCACGTCGTAGATACCAAATAAAAAGGTGCTCACAAATGCATACGATATGAAAAAGTGCTAACTCGCGTGGCGCAGGTTTGAAGCTGGAAAGTCTGATATGAATTGTATTGTGGATATCAGCAACCGCAACAGAAAAAAACTCACAACCTATTAGATCTCGAAATTACAAAAATCTGAAAATAGAAAAATGAACGGCATTGGTGAAATTTGCATTTTTTTTAAATATAAAAAGTATTCAAGTTTAAGTTAATACGTAGGCAATTCTTCTATGTTGAAAAGAAATTTGTGTATGAATGTGAGGAAATTATTAACCATCAATTAATTAATTCGGCTCATGCCTGCTGTTATGAAAATTATATTTCATATTTATTAAAAATGTGACAACTTTTTTATATATATCAATGCAGAAAAAATATTATTATGTGCATTTTGAGTTCCGAGATTCCTTGAAAATCGATTTTTGTTTTATATTTACATATGTGCAGTGTAACTCCTATGCCATGAAGAAACAAAAACATGGAATGCTAGTGTTTTCTGGTCTTTTTTACACAGTTACATTAACAATAGAAGTGTTAATTTTACGATATTATACAACTGACCTCTAGAAAAATACTTAATCGTAAAACTTTTATACTTCATATTCTACTAAAATTCTGGTTGCCTTTTAGAAACTAATTTTATTTTTAATGTATTTTTAAGAATCCCTTAGTAGAAATATCCTGTTTAATCTAGATAAAGTAATAGAATCACTGGATTTTTCAGGTTTAAAAAGATTTTCGAACTGATTTAACCACTTCGATTTTTTGCGCTAAGTTTTGCCAAATCTATAAATGTGAAGTCAACGTTAATTTTTGTTGCTAAACCACTAGCTTTTTATTTTTGTTACTAGAAGCTTTCGGTCTTTGACGAAAGCATCTTTAGTCACAACATATATCCTGTACACATCCTAGCCATCCTACGTATGCCTATACAAAAAATTTTTAGCTATTATAAAATAACAAAAGTTTTTACTATCAAGCTTATATTTTCAAATAAAAGATATAGTTTGTACTAAATATTTTTTGGTAAACATAATATCAGTGTGCCAATACATAAAATTATAGGATTACTGTAAATCATTTATTATAAGTTCAAAGAATAAGGCTGTAATAAATATCATTAAGAAATCCTATGTCAGTTATTTTGTTGATGTTATTAGTGTTTTTGGTAGTATGGAACATTACTCATAAATTTCTTCTCTTCCTTTTTAATTCCTGTCGTAACCTATGATTATTGTTTTCATAAATCTAAATTTGTGGCTGTGGTCGTTGAGTGAAAGACAAGAGCAGTTTTTTACTTGTAATTTTTTCAGTCATTGATGTATCTACGAATTTTAACTTTATTGTATTTGCCGGTTTGGCCGACATAAACTCATCTGCATTCGCAAAGTATGTATTAAGTTATTTTTGTCTTTTCGTCAAATCAAATTGAGTCTTTCCTTTTATAAAAGCAGCGGAAAGGATGTTTGTCGCATATCACTACAATCGTGATATTAAATAGACCCCAAATATTTTTGTAAAAGGATTAAAGTTCTTTCATGGATGGTCAGACTATAACATTTTCGTAACCAAATTGTTATATAATAATTATATCCACTGTATTGATATTTTCATTTGTTAAAATAGCAACTCTTTTGTTTATATATTTATCTATGAATCTTTTAGGCTTATCGTTAAGTTTTAGTAAATCTCGGACAATTTTGAGACTCTTTTCATGAAACTCACAACAGCTAGGCCAATCGCCCTATCAATTAAAGAAATAATGACCGCAATTTTGACTATGATACTAATATAAAAATTAAAGTTTGTGTATCTGCCTGAAACAACCCTCTTTCTATTCTAGTCTATAATAAAGAAGGTTCAATTTGTAAAAATCGTGATATCTAAAAAATTCAATCTTTTGTCTTTTTGAATTTCTATTTTAAGTTGTAGATTTTTGTGGTGGATATTAAGAGCCAAAAAGAGATCATCTGTCTTTTCTCCTGGAGCGCAGGTTGAAAATGTCATTTATGTAACGACAGAGGAAAAGATATTCAATTTTTATTTTTAATAAATATCATTCCCTAGATATTTCATAGCTAGGTTTGTAACGGCACCAAAAAAAGGCGAAACTAATGGCGTTTGAGAACTTGTTTATGATAATAATAATAATAATAATAATTTAGCTTTATATTTTCTAGAACTAGGTCTTTAGGAATGTTCGTAAATAATGTTGCAACGTCCAAGGAAACAAACGTGAAATTGTCCGAAATGTGAATGTTTTTAATTTTGTTTATCAAGTTTCAACTGTTTTTTATAGAAGTTAAGGTTTCATCTACAATTTTTTAAAAATAAGATACTTAAAAATGTGAAGAGAATGATAAATGGAAATCCAGAAAAGAAATGGACAGGTTCTGAAGAAACATTAATTTTATGAACTTTTGGTGAACCATAGTATTTGGAATCTGTGCTGTTATAACTTTTAAAATTACGGGACATATCATTATCAATAAAATTATTTCAAATTGATTTGCTAATCAGACAATTAATTTTGTTTTAAGTTTGGTTTGTGGGGTCTTTATTTAGTTCCCTGTAGAAATTTTTATCAGATAAGAGCGTTGTGCATTGGGCAAAGTAATCAATTTTATTCCTATTCACTGCGGCGTTACCCTTATCGGCACTAGTGACCATGATGTCATCATTTTATGTTAAGAACATTTTATTGTTTTAGCCATTTTTTCAAATTGTAATTGAATGGCATTATTACAAATATTGTATTAAAATGTTTCAAGGCCGCTCAAAATGTTCATCTGAATTCAGTGCGCTTATTATCCAGAAATATATTAATATTTTTTTTATTATTGGCTGTGGTGTTCTCAACAGTTCTGCTTTTATTCTCTAGTTTAACACATACATTTTTACAAGGACTTAAGAAGTAACTGACGTCTTGAGGTATTTACTTATTAGCTAACTTGATCAGCCTTTTATAATTTTTTTAAAACCAAGAAGCAGGGATAGTATTTACGAGCCAACCTCTTAAATTTTTTAAATTGATTCATTGATAAGATCTTGACCAAAGTTTTGTACAATTCTATTGTGACAATCAAGATATAACTGTATGTTATCATATTCTGCTAATTCAAGAAGTTCAGCTTCAAGGTCAAAGATTTCTTCAGAAATTTTTCTAATAGTATAATTCGAATCTGTTTTTTCAAATTAAAAATTTTGTATTTTGATGTGTATGCATTGTTTCTCAGTAATTATTTGGCACAGAGGGTGATAAAAAACAACTTTCGGTCGTCAATTAAATATATGAGTCAGTTAAAATCTTTAGACTCGCATCTTAATAGAAACCTATTTTGATAACCTAATTTACTAAGAGGATATTTTTTACAAGTATATGTGTTAAGGTTTTGGAGCACCAACACTAACATTAATAATGTTTCTCGATGTTATTTTTTGATTAGGGTGAAAGAACGCGAAGCCTACAAGAAAGTGTTGTCTTATTATTAAATAAAAGTTATCAACCAAAATTATTCAAAGAATGGAATTTTAATATCTTCTCATTTGTCGCTACGTAACTAAAATTTTTACCAGCGTTCCGAAAGAAAATATAGATGAACTCCTCCTGGTTTTTAATGACTACCAGAAAAATCTACAACTAATAATAAAAATTAAAAAAGACAATAGATTATTACATTTTTTAGACATTACGTTTCTTAGAAATGATAAATCCTCAATTTCAGATTGTCACAGGAAGCATCTTAGTTTAGGCAGTTACACAATCTTAAAATCTAATTTTAGTATTAAAGACAAAATTGCAGTTATTATTTCTTTAACTGTTAAGGCGATTGGCTAAGATGATGTTAGATTTAGGGAAAAAAAACCTAAAAATTGTCCGAGACTCGTTTAAACTTAACGATTTTCTGACAACAAATATTATGGTCCTAAAGAACTAAAGACCATTGAAGAACTTTAATCCTTTTACAAGAATATGAATATATGTAGTCTACTTGATATAAGGATTGTATTACCATACTACAAAGAGCCTTACCACTACTTTTCCAAAAACAAAGGCCTTATTTGTTTTAAGAAAAAATAATCAAATTTTCTATATACCTTGCGAATGCGGATGTGCCTATATCGGACCAACCGTCAGATACATAAAAGTTATAATTTGTCACAGCGATCACAAATTTATATTTTCAAAAACAATAATTTTAGGCTAGAATAGAAATTTGAAAAATTAATAAAATATCAAATATTACCAAAAACACTAATAACATGAACAAAAAAACTGACGCAGCTTTCCTTAATGATATTTACCACAGATTATTTTTTCAGAATAATAAAAGATAATGTATAGTAATATTATAATTTTACAAACCTAACTCTGCTCAAATTTGTCTACATTTCCGATTCGATTTGCCCGTGCGTCGGAAAATCCTGTATTAGATGTGCCTTAGATTAAATCGGTTTTTACTTCTTAATGCCTTTCAATTTATCAACCATAGTCTTCCATTTTTAAGATTTCAAATTTGAATTTCTTCAATTTCAAAGAGCCACAGTCAAACATTGTTAAATTTAGAAAATATAGAATTCTAAATTATTTAATATGTACATTGTACAGGTATATAATTTTGAACGTTCATTCTTATAGTTTAATTTTGAATATTTAAAATAAAAGATTTTTCAATTTTAACTGTTCTTATGATTTACAATTAAAGATTCATTTATTAAAAATGTTTACATTTTTGAATAATAAAATTTTTCATGTTTTGTTTTTTAAATGTG
>JAUELO010454523.1:0-12916 GCA_032357855.1 Amphibolips quercusostensackenii | reverse complement strand
AAACCTAAACTAACATGGCGATCGGGCTGAAACTATAGCTACAAGCTATCTAAGGATGGTACTATAGAACGCCACCTTAAGGTAGGCCTAGTGGCGTCATCTCTTGGTCAGGCCGGAAACTTATCAATCCACCCTCGTATGTATTCAATAATATATGTATATAAATATGTTTTTTTTTTATTTTAACTTCCATTTCCGCAATTTTAATTTCCTAATAATCTTTTAAACGAACTCCAGAAAATTTAAGTTTTGACGGATGCAGTTAATAAATAATTAATCAGTTTACAATATAAGAAACATTAAACAAAATGATTTTTACTTTATGTACATATTTTTTTCAAATTTTCGAAAGAACTAAAACATAATATTTAGATATAATTTTGTAAATTGAATTCAGATATTCATTTAAGCATTAATCTATAAATTTAAACATTGAAATAACTTTAACTTTTCCTTTTTTTAATTTTTACTTTCATTTCAAAGAATCTGATTTATTAGTAACCTCTTATACTAATTTTAGAAAGAATTAAAACATATTTATATATAATTTTAAACATTAAATTCAGATACCAATTTCACAACATCAGACACGTTTAAAAAATTACATACAAGTAGGAGTATTTTGAATATAAATAAGCCTTTATTACCCAAATTATATCTAATATTCAATTACATTACCTTGAAGTATATAATCAATTTATGTCACTGAATTTTATAAAAACTAAATTTTAATCTTTATTTAATATAATATTGTGCAAAATTATTCAGCTAATAATTAATTAATAATTTTGCAAAGAAAGAAGCATTAAACCATAAAGTCCATTAAAACATTCAAATAATTTTTACCTATAAATTTTTTTAAACTTTCATTTATGAAAATTCAGTTTATTGATTACCTTTTAAACTAATTCTAGAAAACGTTAGTTTTGATAGAATCAGTTAATACTTAAGTAATCAGTTGACAACATAAAAGAATCAAACTACCATTTGAATTGAAACATTCAAATAATTTGTACCTAAAATTTCCTTTTCAATTTTAATTTTAATTTATAAATATTTCATTTATTAATAAGATCTTCAAATGAGTCCAGAAAATTTAAGTTTCAAAATAATAAATTAATAATAATATAATGATGATAAATATTGATAATAAAATAATGTTTAACATTATTTTTATTGAAACATTTAAATAGTTTTTAATTTATATATTTAAAAAAATTTTCAATTGCATTTCTGAAACTTTAAGTGATTGATGAACCTCTTTTACTTATTCCAGAAAAAATTGAACATGTGTCTATGTAATTTTGAAAATTAAATTCAGATAATCATTTCACAACATCGCAAATATTTGAAAAGATGATATAATTTTAATGAAATATTTAATTACATAACCTTTAATTAAATAATAAATTTATGTTGCTCAATGGAAAACAATTAAAAATCAATCTTTATGCAATTAAATATTGTAAAAAAAATTTATTTAGCTATTAATTAAATAATCAGATCAGAACATAAAAAGCATTAAATAATTATCTCTATTGAAGCATTCAAATAGTTTTTACCCAATTGTTTTCTGGGAATTTAAATTATTAATAACCTTGTAAACTAATTCCAGATAAAATAAAAACATGTGTACATATAATTCTAACAACTGTATTCACTTATTTAACAATCAAAAAAAACTTTGAAAAATTATGTACATGGAATAGGGGTATTTTAAATATGAATACATTTTTATCATTCAAATTATAGCCAATTTTCAATTGCATAATTTCAAATATCACTAACATTTAAAAAATTATATAATTGTTCAGCATAAGAAGCATAAAAAAATTATTTTCATTGGAATATTTTAATAATGATTTGTACATTATATTTTTTTTTATTTCAAATTTCATTACGATAAATTTAGTTTACAAATGACCTTTAAAAATAAATTACAAAAAAATTAAAATACATGTACATATTGATTAATAATCTTACAACAAAAAAAGCAGTAAATAGTTAGCATCATATTAAAACAATCAAATAATTTTTACTTTATATTTTTTTGAAAATTTAAATTGATAATAACCTTTCAAACTCATTTCATAAAAAGTAAAATATATGTAAACATAATTTTCAAAGCAGAATTTTGATACTTATTTCACATCATCACAAAAATTTACAAAAATTATACATATAATTGGAATAGATGTATTTTCAACATAAATAATCTTTTATTTTACAAGTCATAGACAGTATTCATTTGCATAACCTTGAAGTACATAATGAATTTATGAACTTCATTTAAAAAATTAAAATTTTGTCTTTATCTATTTTAATATTGTGAAAAAATTACTTTGTTAATAATTCATTAATCTGTTCACATCATAAAAGGTGGCGCCACGAACTTAGACAATTTTCAGATTATGGAGTATAGACTATAACTCCTCATTATACAAATCAAATCCCATATTCAATTTCATAACCGTAAAGTAAATAATAAATTAATATTACTTAATAGAAGACAACTAAAATTAAATCTTTATGTAATTTGATATTATGAGAAAAATCAATCAGCTAATGATGAAATAATCAGTGAAAATGCCAATTATTGATAACCTTTTATACTAATTGTCGAAAATTTAAAACATATGTGCATATAATTTTTTAAATTAAATTTAGATACTCATTTCACAACATCACAAACATTTAAAAAAATTATATAATCGTAAAAGAGTATTTTTAATAAAAAATAAACTTTTATTATGCAAATAATATCCAATATTTAATCACGTAACGAAATGACACATGAATATAGGTCTAGTAGAAAAAAAGGTTCATTAAAATAATTTTCGTGCACTTATCTTTTTGGTTACACCGCATATAATGCTTTACAAAGAACAATAGGTTTTACATGTATATTTATTTTGAAAATATTCCATGCTTTTTCATTTTTTCAACTTTAACTAATTATGCATTCAATACAATTTTGGAAACCGCAATATCAATAAATTACTCATTCTGGAAATATTAATAAAACATGTGCCAATTCATGCTTCCTTTCAACAGTTGAACCGTATGTTTGTCGTGAATAAACAAAAAATGATTTCATATGACATAAAATATTGTTTCTTGTTTTAATTTATTTTATATTGCTATATTATAAAAATTTTAATGGTCGAGAAAACATTGACAGCCTCATTAAAAAAAATTTATTATTTTTTTTTGGTGACCAGGTTTTAAATTTTTATCTCGTCTCTACTATGTCTATTTTCCCTATTGTATGCGAAAGGTTCCAGAATTTCAGCAACCCTTAAAAAATTTTTTTAGGAGAGCATTATGCTTTTATGTTTCTATATTCCCAAGAAATTGTATTCTTATGACTTTTACCGGCGCCAAATAATTTTTTTCCAATCGAACATCATATGCAAATTTTGTCTCTTGTATTTGATACAATTTTCATTCATAAAACTGATACTCTGAAACTAATATGCATAATTAAAAATATTCAAAAAATATGAAAATCTGACTTTTTATGTAAATTTGATTCTCGCAACATTTAAACAATTTAAAAAAAATTTTTTTAAATTAGGAGTGTTTTTCCACCCAGAGAAACAAAATGTGGCGATAGGGTTGCCGAAAAATAAAAACAAGCTTTTTCTTAACCATGCTACTGAACAGGAATGCTAAGCGACTTTACAGAATTTTATATTTTTAAAATATTATTAACTATTGAAAATTTTGGGCCTTTTGTTATTTTGTTGAAAATTAAATTTTCCGACTGAAAATCAAGCTACTTTGTGGAAAATTTATTTTTTATATGAAATTTAATTTTTTTTCTTAAAAATTTCAGTGATGCATTTAAATATTTAAATTATATGTTTGCTGAAAATTCATGAATATGGTTAAAAATTCATCTTTTTGGTAGAAAATTAATCTTCTTAGTGAAGAAACACTATTTTTGCTCGAAAATTCAACAGCTTGGTTGAATTTTTTTTCGCTTAGTTGAAAGTCTTTCTTAGTGAAAAATCTAACTAATCTAGTTAAATTTTTCATCGCTCCAGTTGAAAATTAATTTCTTTTTCCTTAAAATCAAACTATATAATTTTTTGTCGAAAATTTTCTTTTTTTTAGTTGAAAATTCATAAATTTAATTAAAAATTTGTCACTTTGGTTTGAACTTAAATTATTTTAGCGGAAGATTCATAATTTTATCAGAAAACTTATCACTTTGGTTGAAAATTGAATTATTTTCTTGAAAATTAATTTATTTTTGGTATAAAATCAATTTTTTAGACTAAAATTTACATTATTTCGTTAAAAAATTTATTTATATGAAATTTACTTTTTGGTTGAAAATCTGAGTACGTATTTGAAAATTTCATAATTTTTGTTGAAAATTCATCTCTTTTGTTCAAATTTTTTTCCCTAACGAAAATTTAACTATTGAATTTGTGATTCAAAATTTATCTTTTTTTGGTAGAAAAAAATTCTTTTCAGTTGAAAATCCATCTTTTTGTTTGAAAATTCAATAGCTTAGTTAAATATTCCATTACTTCGGTTAAAAATTTATCTCTTTAGCTGATTTTTTTTTTAAATATTAAACTTATTAATGAAAAATTTATCTTTTTAGTTTAAAATTTAACTATTTTAGTTGAAGATTCATAATTTTAGTTGAAGATTCGTGACCTAGGTTAAATATTTAAAATTAAAATAAATTTAAATTTATATTCATAAATTTATATTTATAAATTTATATTTAAAAAAAAAATTTTTTAACTGAAAATTTAACTTTGTTGTTGAAAACTTATTTTTTCGTCTAAAATTAACTTTTTTTAGTTTAAAATTTAACTGATGCATTTGAATATTCCATAATTTTAGTTAACGATTCGTCTTTGATTAAAAATTTATTTTTTCCACTAAAAATTCAAATATTTAATTTTTGTATAAAAATTGATCTATTTTGGTTGAAAATTCATGAATTTGGTTGAAATTTTGTTTTTTTTTGGTATAAAATTAATGTTATTGCTTAAAAATTTATCTTTTTGATCAAGAATTCAAGTGAAATTTTTTCTCTTTCAGTTGGAAATATTTCTTGGCTGAAAAATGTAACTAATCCAGTGAAATGTTTTATAATTTAAATTAAAAATTCATCTTATAGGTTAAAAATTAATTTTTTTACTGAAAATTTAACTATTTAATTTTTAGGTTAATATGTTTGTTTTTTTATTGAAAATTCGTAAATTTGGTTGAAATTTAAACTTTTTTGGTAGAAGATTCATCCTGTTTAAAAAAATTAATCTATTTTATTAAAAATATAACTATGCCTGTTTAAGATTCATCATTTCAGTTGAGGATCCATTACTTTGGTTAAAATTAAATTATTTTTTTGTAAATTTTTTTTAAAATCAATCTTTCACGTGAAAATTTCACTATTTTGTTGAAAATTATTTTTTTTGTTTAAGATTCATTTTTTAGTTGTAAATTGAACTTATACAGATGAATATTCCATATTTTTAGTTGAAAATTCATCCCCTAGGTTAAAAATTAATTTTTGTCTCTTCAAATTTACTTATTGAACTTTTGGTTTATTAATTATCATTTTTACTAAAGAAATTCATATTTTTTGGTGCAAAATTATTCTTACTAGTTTAAGTTTAACTATTTAAATTTAAAATTCACTATTCAAGTATCATCAAAATCAATAATCTCCTTCAGATTGGTAAAAAAATAATTAAAAATAATTTTTGAAATAATTAATTTAAAATTCACATTTTGTCAATTTTTTTAAGTTTCTTGAAATTCAATCCTTTCTGCGTAACTTTCTTTAAGGACATTACTTTGCATGACCAATAGATAAATACTCAGAATATGTGTCTTAAATTAAAAACAAAAAACATTTCTTTAACATAATTTTGTTCATTTAACCAGAAATACCTGCAAACTGAAAAAAATTCTTTCAAACCAGAAAAAATATCCATTGAAACAAAAAAACAATTGCTTGAACCAAAAAATTTCTTTGTATAAAAAAACTCTGTGCAGAAATAAAACATTTTAGAAAAAATCGGAAATTTTTAATTGTTAATAACTTTCAAAAAGTTGAAAACTGTAAGTAGTAGAGCTATGAGGCTAAGACGCCACCCACAAACAGATGGCGCCACCGTCGCCACTCTTGACCAAAAAATAGTTCTATTCATGTTAAGTATCCTACATCAGGTAATTGCCATCGGTCGGTATCTGCCATCGGTCGGTAAAACAGTTTATCATTATCAGTCGGTATTTACTTACGGTCGATAAACCAGTTTATTACCATCAGTCGGTAAAACAGGAAGGTCGTTAACTTTTATACTATCACTTTACTATCAGTCGGTAAGGTAGATCCCAACTTTACCACTAATAGGTAAAACAAGGAGGTCGGTAAATTTTTATGCTTTCATTTAAATATCGGTAAATACGGTAGAGAACAACTTTACTTTCAATCGGTAAAACAGGGAGGCTATTGCAAAGAATTTTATTTATAAAAACAAATAAATTAAGTGAGGTTGAGTGCATGTTAGCCATCTTGATGCATGCATTCAGTCTTTTAGCTCAGTGCATGATAATTTGCGCATGTAGACCCTGTTTTACCGACCAATGGTAACAGATACGTGTTACCGACTAATGATGTATCTGTATTACCTGATATAGGTAGCTAAGCATGGAACAGAACCTTGAACTTAGCATGGAATCCAGCGAGCACTGGAATGACACAACCCTAGCGCATGACTCTTGCATGTTTATACAGGTAAGCGTTCGAGGAATTTCTAGCAAGCCCTGGAGTGACAAGCTGCTTTTTTAATCAATTTACATTAATGAGCGTTGAGACTGGCGCTGAATAAAAGTACTAAGTGACGTCATCAGTTATTCGCACTTGATTGGTAAGGTAAAATGTTGATATAGCGACTGAGGGTACATCTATAGCTGAGGATGTGCATTAGCAACCGCTCCCTACCTTACCGACCTGAGGTAAAATGATAGTATAAAAAGGTACCGACCTCCTTCTTTTACCGACTGATGGTGACTTTGCCCTCTACCTTAGTGACGGATGGCAATTACCTGATGTAGGTAACTTAGCATGAAACAGAACCTACTCTACCTAGCTCTACTACTATTGTACAAAATCGATGAATTTAGTTTTTTCTTCAGAATAAAGTACTTATCTATTGTCTTCGTGATAAAAATGGATAATTGTGGAATCAGGCTGTCACCTTGCAGTTAATTATTTTTAAATTTAATTATCATAATTACATTTTTTTTTATTTATTTACTAATTTTCAATTGAATTCATTGCAATCTTTTAGAATGTAAATTAACTTTACCACTTCCAACGCAAGAATACATAAGTGGAATGCAATCTACTGGAAAATCGATTTGGTACCGCTCGTGTACAAAAAAAAAGTATGGAAAAACTCTGCACTGATACGAGTATTTTAATTGCGCTGAAGCCCAGAAAAGAAACTTCACGTAAATGGTAAACAGAAAGAAAGGATAGAAATGAATTAAAATTTTCACTTTAATTCGCATTCTTAAAAACTAAATTTTCTGATAAAAACATTTTTGCCTCGTTTTCTCTTATTTAGTGCAAAATAATTCCTAATTTCTTGAGAGTTTTAGAAATATTTTAGAAGTAGTTCCCGGTCCAGAATATAATATAATTTTTGACACAGAAAAATGTAGGAATTATACATTTCCCAAATATGAACAATTTAATAATTGTAGTAATAATAAGATAATAAATTGTAATTAAAATACTTTTAAGAAAAATAAAAAATTCCAAAAAATTAATACCCTGACACTGAAATTTCCGGAAAATAAAATATTCAAAATAGAAAATTCTCGAAATTATAAAATTACCAGAATATAAAAATCCTGACTCGAAATATTCTTGAATAATAAAAATTCCAAACAATTTGTAACAATTATTAATTTAAAAAGGTGCGACTAGAGAATCCAAAAAAATGAAATTCTCGATTGATGAAATTTAAGAATGATAAAATTCCTAAAAAATAAAATTCCCAAATAATTAAATCCCTGAATTGAAAAATTCTTGAATAATAAAATTACAAAATAATAAAATTTTCGAATCATAAGAATCGTAAATTAAAACAGTTAAATTTATTCTAATAAATATTATTTTATATGAATAGAATAATTGAGTATTTTATTTGAAAAATTATTTATATTCAGAAAAAAATTATACCCAGAGATTTTTTTTGAATATAGTTATTTTAAATTTAAGCAATAATTTTGAAAACTTCAAACATCAAAAACATTTTTAATATACAGATATTTTATTATTGTCTTTTTAATGAATAAATGAGAATTATAAAAAAAATTCAATTGTATTATTTGCGAATTTTATAATTCAGCAATTTCTTGTTGGAAATTTTTTAATTAGGTAATATTATAAACTGTAGGGAATTCTGTTGTTCAGAAATTTTCGAATTCAGTAATATTATAAACTGGTCGGAAACTTTATTTTTCGGGAATTTTATTTTTTGGGAATTTCATGATTCAGGGATTTTATTATTCGGGATTTTTCAGCCGTTTCTTCAAAACTTCCCGAATAATTAACATTACGCCAAAAAATAGCCAAATTATAAAATATCTGATACTGCAAAATTAAAAATATTTTTGAAATTCAAATTCATTTAAAAATTTAAGAAAAAAATTGTTTAGTTTAATATATTTTTTAACATTATTTTTTTATCTTAAAATAACTGTGATTAAAAAAAAAAATTTTAATGAAAAAGAACAATACAGAAATTTAGAGACGACTGAAAATTCCTAAGAAATAAAATTTCTGATACTGCTAAATTTTCAAATAATGAGGGACAACTGAAAAATACCGAAAATAAAATTTCCAAAACTGTCAAATTGCCAAAAAAAATTTTTGAGTGATAAGATTCCTAAATAATAAAACTTCTAAATAATAAAGTTTCCGATCAACAGAATTCCTGAAAAGTTTATATTATTATTGAACCGAAAAATTTTTCGACAGCTTATAATATTAACGAATTTAAAAATTCGATAGTAATAACATTTTCGAGAGAAAATTTCTGAAATTCTAAAATATTCGAATTTTTGGATTTGGTCAATAATTTAAATAAACTTTAAACATTCAAACTGAATTTTTATTGATAAAAATATGGGGAAACTATAAAATGATTTGTCAGTGGGATTTTTAAAAATCCCTAAAATTAAAATCCTTAAAAAATTTTTTTTATTTTTAAAAAATATTTTCGATCTTCAAATAAAGTTTCTTAAGTTATTGTTGGTTTGTTTGGAAGATGTTCTCAGGTTTGACAAAAAATTTTAGGAAAAATTTTTTTCTTTCAAGTCGAACGTGTTTTTCAATTTACTTTTTTATACAATTTATATACAATTATTCTAATTTCAAATTTAAACAATAATTTTAAAAACTTCAAACATTAGACCAAAATTTGTCACTGATACAAATGTAATTATTTTTTAACAAATAAGCTTATTTCAAAATGACTTTTTTTGTCAAAATTAGGATCAATGAACAATCCCGAAAAGTTAAATTCCTGACGACTTATAATGTCACCGATTTTGAAAATTTCCAAATTATAAAATTGCCGACAGAAAATTGCCAAATCATAAAATATCCAAAATAGAAAATTCACAAATTCAAACAATAACGAAATGTTTGTTATAAGTATTATTTATTTGTTGGAAATACAATGATTAAATATTTGTATCAAATAATTTTTAATATTTAAATTTTCCGAAATTATTGCTTAAATTAAAAATAACAATAATTGCAAAAAAAATTTTATCTAAAAATACTGTTTTCTCAATTATTATTATTTTAAATTATAACAATGATTTTAGAAACTTTGAACATTGAAAATAATTTTTTTTGTTGATAAAAATATTCAATTATTGTGTTTTTAATAAATAAGCGATATTTATTTTTAAAAATTTATTGTTTAAGTTCAGGAATTTTCAAATTTAAGAATTTTATCATTCGGAAACTTTATTTTCCAGGAATTTTTCAAATTGGGAATTTTACAGTCCCGGTAATATTATTTTTTTGGATTGTACAGTCATCCCAAATTTTTAATAAAAAATTAATTTTCAAACTGATTCAAAACTTTGAAAAAATTAATTTTAAGATAACAGACTTTATTTAAAAAATAATTAGATTAAAAACGTTAAAGTTTGATTATATAAAAAGAGATTCCCTCTACATGCAGCTTTCAAGAAAGTTTAAAAACTTACTTTCAAACTGACAGAAATTAATTTAAAATTGAGAAATTAGATTAATCTTTTAAAAAGTTATAATAATTCAAAAGAGTAAATTATAGTACTCTGGAAATTCTCCTTGCAAAGATTTATTATTATTTCAAAACCTTGCATGCTAAGCGTAATTAAGAAATTAAAACAATTTTTTAAACTAACTTTCCTGCATACATTTTGGGATCCTTTTTATGAATTATTATTTTTTAAACTTTAAAATCAATTCTCACAATAAGATATCTGCGAAAATTTTGGTTGATTTAGATTTTAATTTTAAAAAATTAAATTTAGGTCTTAAAGATTTCAAAACATGGCATAAAAGAATCTAAAACACTTTGGAAAAATTTTTTTAATTTTGTTGAATTTTAGAAAAGTATAGTCAAACTTTGAATTATTCGAAAAGGTATTTAGAAACTTCAGAAGATTTAGGAGTTTTGAAAAGATTTGAAAAAAGTCTAAGTATATAAAAAGAAGATGCTTTTAAAAAAACCTGGGAAAATTTCATATGATTTTATGTTTTGCAAAATAAAGTTTAGGAGAAAATTAAATAAGATTTTTTAGGATTCCAAATAATTCCATAAAATTTCGAAAATTTTTAGTTTTGCAAGGTTAGAAAATTTAAAGAAAAAAACTTAAGTCTGTTCAAGAGATATCTAGAAATTAAAAAAAGATTGAAAAATAATTCAAAACTTGAAAAGGTTTTGATTTAATTATTTGTATTTTTATGTGCAATTCATTTTTTAAAATGAAGTTTAAAGAAGATTGAGAAAGTTTTTCAAGGATTTCAAACAATTTTTGACAATTTCGAAAATTTTAAATAAAAATTTAACAATTTCGCAAAACTACAAAATGTTGGGATACATATTTAAGTCTGTTTAAAAGATATTTTAGAAATTTAAAAAAGATTTGAAAATAATTTAAAACTTGAAAAGGTTTTAAATGATTCATATGCATTTTTATTTAATTTATTTTAAATGAAGTTTAAAAGAAGATTAAAAACGTTTTTCAAAGATTTTAAATAATTTTCTAAAATTTTGAAAATTTTTCAATTTTGCGAGATTACAGAATGTTAGGAAATAAATTAAGCATGTGTAAGAAATACTTAAAAGTTTAAAAAAGATTAAAAATAATTTAAAACTTTAAAGGATTTCAAATAATTCATTTATATTTTGTTATGTCATTTATTTTTTTAAATAAAGTTTATGAGAAATTCAAACAAGATTTTTCATGATTTAAAATAAAATTTGAAAGTTTTCAATTCAAATTTTACAATTTCGCAGAATTACCAAATTTTAGAAACAAGTTTAAGTATGTTTAAGAGATATTTTAGAAGTTTAAAAAAGATTCAAAAATAATTTAAAACTTGAAAAGGTTTTAAATAATTCATTTGTATTTGTTTATGTAATTTATTTTTAAAAAATGAAGATTAAAAAAAAATTGAAAAAGTTTTTTCAGGATTTCAAACTATTTTTTATAATTTTAAAAATTTTGCATCAAAATTTTGCAATTTTGCAAGATTACAAAATCTTAGAATAAGATTAAGTATGTTTAAGAAATATTTAGAGGGTTTAAAAAGATTCAAAAATAATTTAAAATTTTTAAGAATTTTTAATAATTTATTTATATTTTGTTATGTAATTCATTTAAAAAAATAAAGTTTATGAGAAATTTGAAAAAGATTTTTTAGGATTTTAAATAAATTTTGAAAATCTTAAATTCAAATTTTGCAATTTTTAGGAATAAAAAATTTTAGAAAAAAAACTTAAGCATGTTTAAGAGATATTAAGAGGGTTTAAAAAAGATTCAAAAATAATTTGAAACTTTAAAGGATCTCAAATAATTTATTTCTATTTTTTTATGTAATTTATTTTCAAAAAGAAAGTTTATAAGGGATTTGAAAAAGATTTTTTAGGATTTAAAATAAATTTCGAAAATTTTAAATCTAAATTTTACAATTTTGCAGGATTATAAAATTTTCGAAAAAACTTAAGCATGTTTAAGAGATATTAAGAGGGTTTAAGAAAGATTCAAAAATAATTTGAAACCTTAAAGGATTTTAAATAATTTATTTATATTTTTTATGTAATTTATTTTCAAAAATAAACTTTATGAGAAATTAAAAAAAGATTTTTCAGGATTTTAAATAAATTTCGAAAATCTCAAATTCAAATTTTGCAATTTTTAAGATTAAAAAATTTTAGAACAAAACTTAAGCCTGTTTAAGAGATATTAAGAGGGTTTTAAAAAAATTCAAAAATAATTTGAAACTTTAAAGGATTTCAAATCATTCATTTATATTTTTTTATGTAATTTATTTTCAAAAATAAAGTTTATGAGAAATTCAAAAAAGATTTTTTAGGATTTAAAATAAATCTCGCAAATTTTAAATTTAAATTTTACAATTTTGCAGGATTACCAAATTTTAGAAACAAATTTAAGTATGTTCAAGAGATATTTTAGAAGTTGACAAAAGATTCAAAAATAATTTAAAACTTGAAAATACATAAATACGTACATTTCATAGCCCCACAAAAAAAAGAAAACTGGATATTCCGATGGACCAGTTTACTAAATTCTTATATATTTTGAGTCACTGAATCCGAATCCGAAGTCGAAATTTTAAAGTTAA
>JAUELO010454522.1:9855-22765 GCA_032357855.1 Amphibolips quercusostensackenii | reverse complement strand
ATAAAATGTTTGACCTCATACCCTAACACATCTGTTCTACTGCCAGGGTCAAAATTATATACGCACCTGCGTACGATGCTATAAAAGAGAGATGTTACGGTCAGTTTGCGATCAACAGAATACGCTCATTTTGCGCGGCTACCATGAACGATTCATAACCGTTTTCTCAAATTTTTGTTCGCGAGAAGCCTTTGCTTGCTCAAAATTTCCTAGATAAACAAAAATCTCGAAGCTACAAAAGTTTGGTTTATGCCCAGCATCAATGAAAAATTAGTAACAATTACAGTCGAACTTCGATAAGAAGAAAATGGATTGGAGCTTTCCGAAAATAGACGCTGCGTGGCGGTTTCGGTTAAGAGGAGCCGAGGGGAAATGTGCTGTGGGCAAGCGGGAAGCATACAGTTTTGCACAGCGCATAATGCTGGTTAAACGCATAATGTAAGGTTAAACTTTCACGCATTCTTGTGCAACTTGCAGCCGCTTGCAGCAGACGTTTTAAAATTTTTCTTCTTATAATCCAAAATTTTTTTTGAAAGACTCCATGAGACTTCGCTTTTGCACGAGAAAATTTTATGTGCTCTCATTGCAACCGGTCCCTTAATTTATAAAATGATAATGAATGAAGAAACAAAAATTAGGTTATAATCAAATCATCCGAGATGTTTTTCTGATATTTTCTTTTTCTTCCACTTGAATGCGAAATTAATTATAAAAACCCTATAAAAAATCCAACTATTTTTGGTTGAAAGTTGATTTTCTTCAGTTGCAAAATCTATGATTTAATTTTTGTTTCATAATTGAACTTTTTTGTACAAAAATTAATTATTTGGTTTAAAATTTAATTACTTTGCTAAAAACTCAACAATTTTGTTGAAAAGTCATGCTTTACTGTTAAAAATTAAACCGTTTTGTTAAGAGTTTATCTTTTTTGTTACAAATGCAACTGTTTTGTTAGAAAATAATCGGTTTTAGTTGAAAATCTAATTTTTTTTTATTTTAGATTTTTAGGTAAAAAATTTAACTATTTTTTTCGTAAATTAAAAATTAATTTTTTTTAACCGAAAATTTGTTTCAAAATTCAGCCCTATGTTTGAAATTCTCTATTTTGTTATATATTGATTTCTTTGATTCAAAATTCATAATTGAAAATATACCTTTATTAATTTGGCAAAAATTTTACTATTAGGTTGAAAATTCTTAAATTTTATCTATTCAATTATTTGTTAAAAATTTATCCTTTTTATTAGAAAATACATTCATTTGATTGAAAATACTTGTCTGGTCAAAGCTCATTCTTTTGATAAAAAATTATTTTTTCTAGTTGCAAATTAAGGTATTATGAGGAAATTTGATGTATTTCGTTCAAAATTATCTTTATAGGTTGAAAATACAAATTTTTGGTTAAAAGTTCAACTAATTTCTTAACCATTAATTTTTTTGGTTGGACATTATTAATTTTAGTTGAAAATTTTTCGTTTGAAATTGAGCTCCTTAGTTGAAAACTTGTATTTCTTTCTAGTCATTAATTAATTTTTGAACTGCAAATTTCACTAATTAGTATAAAATGAAACAGTTTTACAAAAAATTAATTTTTAAATTTAATTTTTTTAACGAAAATTCAGCGTTGCCGTTTTTTTCGAATTGATTTTTTTAAGGTTGAAAATTTTATATATTTCTTTGAAAGTCTGTGTATTTTGTTAAAAATTCGTCCTTCAAGGTAGAAAAATGATATTCTGGGTTGGAAATATTAGAATGAAAATTTATGTATTTTGTTGAGTATTGGTCCGCCCTATTTGAAAATGAGTCTTTTTGATTGAACATATGATAATTTGGTCAAAAATTGAACCAGCTTACTAAAAAATGTCTTTTTTTTAGTTCAAACAGAATTTTTATCGAAAAACTTAAGTATTTTGTTTAAAAATGAACTATTTGGTTTAAGATGAATTTTTTTATTGAAAATTCGTACTTTCAGGTTGGCAGAAAGTTCGTCCTTTTTGGTTAAAAAATCAGTATTCCTTAAAAAAATTAAACTATTTTTAAGAAAATTTGTTTTTTGATTGAAAATTAAATTTTTAGGTGAAAATTTTACTTTTCCCCTTTTGGTTAAAAATTAATATTTTTAAGTTTCGAAAATTTGACAATTTGGTTGAAAATTTTTTTGTCGACATTTTCTTTTATTAATTTTTTTATTTATATGCTCGTATTTTTAGTATAAAACTAAACTTATTTTGTTTGAAAAAGTATGTCTTTCTTAGTAGAAAATTAATTTTCCTAATTGAAAATTCATCTTCTTAGTTAAAAATTTGATTAATCTCATCTGACCAGCACAATGAAGGCACAAATGAATTTATTTTTGTCATAGATTTGTTATTTTTTTGTCATTAAAACATAAAATATACAGGTGTATATCGTTTAGTGTAGATATTTTTGTACGCAAATGCGTGTGCACATATGTGGACACTGGTACTTTATGGAATAGAAATTTCGAAAAAAATGTTGGCCTTAAATTATTTAATTTTTTTAAACTAGTATATATTTGTTATATTACATGTCGTATAAGCTTGTTTATGATAATACAAACATTTTCAAAAGTTCTTTTTACATGCATACAAAATATTGTATGTAAATTACAAGTTCCATGCATTTTAGTAGAACAACAATACTAATAAGCAATATAACTGCAAAAAAATAGAAGGAAACAATTTCTTTCAAACTGCAAACTCATAAAATGCTTATTTGTTTGTATAAATTGTTGACAAAATAAAAAAACTTGATGAATTGCAAAATTTGTTGAGAAAACATCCTTGGTGATTCAATTGCAACAGTACCAGCAGCAAAAACAATTTCTTTCTGCGCATAAATGTCTGCAATGTACATTTTTTTATATAATTTGTTTATAGAATTAATTATCAACATTTAATCTTCAATTTTATTGGCCAGGTTTTTCCCTAACGATTAAAGCAAGCAGCTTCAAAGCAGAAATGCACTCTGACGACGACTAATTCCGAATGTCGATTATTTATTAATATAATTTGTTTATAACAATTTAATCTAGAAAAGAAACATTTTTTACATATACCCCTGTGCATTGGATGTCAGTAACGGCAAGAATGCGAAAAAAATTTTTTAGAGATAAAAAATGCTACTAAAAAAATCCGCATTTATTTCACTATTTTTATTGACATAAAAATAAATAAACGAAAGTATTAAAAATATAGTCGACAACATTTTAAGAAAAGGCAGCCGTAATTTTTTTTAAAGAAAATCTAAAATCGGGAACCGTTTCTCTACTGAGGTAGTTGCACGATGGTAACACATGTTTACGATGGTGTACACATGTGGCCAAACATGAAAAACCTTGTAAATGCTTAACATTGAACTTCTTGACATTAGCCTTGCGGTGAATGTTACATCTGCTCAAACGCTATCAAAATTATACAATACGACATTTTTTCATTAATTAAATATTTGTGTATAGCTCGTTTTTTTTAATAACGCACGCGACAGGAAAAATTGATTCCTTGAAAATTTAACTGTTTTGTAAAAATCTCGTCTTTTTTTTGAAAATTATACATTTTGGGGTAATTTTTTTGCGTATGAACACAAAATACTTTTTCAAATAAAAATTTAATTCTTGTTGAAAATCTGTCTTTTCGATTTTAATATTCATCTCTTTTGGTACAAA
Source organism: Amphibolips quercusostensackenii (assembly GCA_032357855.1). Lineage (NCBI taxonomy): Eukaryota > Metazoa > Arthropoda > Insecta > Hymenoptera > Cynipidae > Amphibolips > Amphibolips quercusostensackenii. The sequence goes on along the minus strand of JAUELO010454522.1, from coordinate 19,080 downwards.
AATCTTTGTTTGTTAAGAATGTAACTGCTAGGTTCAAAATTAATCTGTTTTGTTTAAGGATTAAACTAGCTTTTGATTATTCAATTTTTTTTAATAATATTTATTCTCATAGTTAAAAATTCAACTATTTAGTGAAAAATTTATGTATGCTATAGAAAATTTGTCAAACACATAATTTTATTTCAAAAATGTATTTCCCTATTTTTATACAAAAGGTGCTTTGTTTAAATTTGAAACAATTTATGTCCTAGAATCTTTATAGTTATATATTACTAACTCTTCAACGTAGGACAGAATACATAAAGTGTGATTTAAGTAACTTCAGAATAGTATTTTATTATAAAAAAATCTAATTTTTAATATTTTTAAACAATAAAAAAATGTTTTCAGCAATATGTATAATAATATCGGTTTGCATAAAAATCTCTAATCATGCAATTATTTATCAATTAAACAAATTATAGTTGTATGTTTGAAGATATTTTGCATAAGAAATAATTAAACATTTCGCTGAAAAAAATTTTCTTATCATAGACACAATAGAAAAAAGTACCGTCGATTTTTTCGAATGAATTTTGTAAATTCTTATTTTAATTTCAATATGAAATTGTACAAATTCCATTTTTTCCTCTTAAAATCGAAAAATGAAGTATTTGATATGAAAAAATAGGATAAAAGTGTAGCAAAAGGATATTTTTGTAGAAATTTTCAAGTTACTTATTGGAAGGAGCTGGTTATATTATTTTTACACTTTCAAAATTTGACTTTTCTTAGTCACTTTTGCAAAAAAGTATTTATTGTTACTTTTTCAATTATTTTTGTATTTTAGAAATAAAAAGACCATTAATTAAGTCCCACACGCACCTGCAGTTTTTCAACTTGATAGGAAAACTAATTTTCATAACAAAATTAAAATAAAAAAAAATATATGGGGCTTTTAAAACTTTAAAAGAAATTTTTCAATATTTTATGAATGTTTGAAAATTTTTTTTTTGCAATTAAAAATTCTTCCCGAAATTTTAATCAAAAAAATTGTATTTAAATTTAAGTTAAAGTTAAAGGAAAAACTGTGTTTCCTAATGCGAACCTTTAGCTACTTTTCTTTTTTAGTGTGAAATTGCAAGCGATTATAAAAATAATTTTTGCTTTAACAATTTGCAAATTTCATATAAAAGTGATTTGGTTTATAAATTAAGAAATGTCCCAAGTATCCTCATTATTTATCATAAATATTTGTATGTTATTATATACGGTGGAGGTGTCTGGAGAATGTGCATTTTCAACCACAAACAAGCCACCCAATCAGAAGTGATATCAAACTTAGTCGTCAAGGAACTTTTTTGCAAAAAAATATTCTTTTAAAAGTATATCTTTTGCAACAGAAAGAAATTATTCGGTAACTTTTGATACATGCAAAAGTACCAGTAAGATACGCTGATATTAGTAATTTTAATAACTAATTCTCTGATTAGAACAGCATCAGACCTAATTGGGATTACCACTAGCATTTGCGACCGTCTTTTGAATGAAGATGTCTAAGGAATTAAAAAGAATTTAGTTGTGTTAGAGAAATTCAAAAATTCAAAATAATTCGAGTTGCAGTTCAACGATATCCATAGAATTAAAAAAATTTTAAAAATAAAGTGGTATATCTAAAGTTTATAAAATTCAGAGGAGTTAGGAAAATTAAAAAAATTGGAAGAAATTAGAAAGAATTCATAGTTTCATAACGTTTTCAAAATGTGCTGTTCATTTACTTAAGATAATATGGTGCAGAAAAACAAAGATGATATATTGCTTTCTAAGATCGCAGGACATGCAGGTGCTCAACTGCTAAGTGAAATTTTTTTATTATAAAACGTTTTTGGATGCGTAATTCTTACATATTTTATGTAGCTACTGCGTATTATAGCAGTTAATAAGAAGAAAGGCTGATTTATTCCTTCCGCTCTAAATATTTTTCTAAGGCGCAAATCACCTAGGGTTTGAAAAATATTCGTCATTAGTCTCAAAACTTCAAAAACTTTAAAGGCAAAAAGAGGAATGTACTACTTGATAAAGAGGGTTATATAGCCAGATATTTCAAAGATAAATCAATGCAACTTTATTATGACATATGTCAGGAGAACATTGCTCGATACGTTCAGCTTTCGATGTTTCATATGCAATACAATACTGCAAAAATTTTATAGGCTCTAGAGAAAGCATCATGAGTTTTATTTTATTAGAATTTTATGCCCCGTTATTTTTAGTTCATTCCATCCCTTATTTAGAAATAACAGTTTCCAGTTGATTGCAAAAAATTTGACTTAGAAAATGAGATTTCCGAAAACAAAACAACTTCAAAAATATTTTTCAAATTTATACAGAACAGATGGAAATGTTTAAAAATATGAACTTCCCATTACAATGTATCACCTCCATATGTATTGATCTAAGGAAGCAACAAATCGCGCTTGTGCTTATCAATTTTATTTGATTTACGATAACAGTTCTGTCAACACGTGCGGAAGTAGGGCAACATCTGCCAGATTCTCATTTCAATAAAAACATATGGAAGTATTTGAAATTAAGTTAGAAGAACTGAAGGTCACAATTAATATGTTCATATCTTTATTTGAGAAGACTGCCCTTGTTTATCACTAATGTTTTATTTATTCAACTTTATTTATTGCAAATATAAAACAAGCGGTCGTGTAGAAATTCACACGGATATAAATGATATAAAAAGGCAAGAGAAATCATCAGTATCATCCTCAAAAGTTCTTTCGGATTGTTTAAATAAAATAACGCTTAGTTTCCATACATCATGGTCTGGGTCTGCAATACTTTTGCTGTTTTAATGCTGGCGACTTTGAAATTCTGCGATGCCACTGATTACTGCAATATTGGCACTTGCAGTCCAGGAGTTCATACCATGTGTCTTTTCCAGGCAAGTAATTTTTTTTTTATCACGAAACGATTAAATACTGCATTACCTACTCTAATATTAATTATGTTGTTACGTATGTAAATTTAATTTTGTTAAATTCAATGTAATGTCTCGAATGTAATAATAATTTGCAGCACTGTGAATGTGCATTAATTTGTCTTTAATTTGACATGGATTTAGCTGAACTGAAACTAAGTTCTGTCATGTAATACGAATTTTTTTGTGAATACAGAATCCTTTTCCTCAATGCCAAGCATACGGTGTAGGATTATGCGATCAGGAAAAACAGCTTATTCTCAATATGCACAATGAATTGAGAGGAAAAGTAGCTGCTGGATTGGAAATTCAAGGAAGTCCAGGTCCACAACCACCTGCAAAATACATGCCAGCTCTTGTAAGTCTAATTTTGAGCAAACAAAAATATTGTCTTTATCAATGAAAAAATTTCATTATAGAAAATAAAATAAAATAAAATAATTCTGTTCGTAGGTATGGGATGAGGAACTTGCAATAATTGCCCAAAGATCAGCTAACACCTGCAAATTCCAACATGATCAATGTCGAGATGTTGGTATGTTTCAGTTGACAGAGACGCAGTACCTACAGACTAAAGAATAATAATAAAAAATAAAATATATTGCTGGAATGAAGCATTTTTGTTGTTACCTAACAAAATTATGACATAAAATTTTATTTCGTTTTAGAGAGATTCCGAGTAGGTCAGAACATCGCCTTCATTGGATCTACCGAACAGAATTATTCTCCTGATCTAAGGACACTTGTACAGATGTGGTATGACGAAGTCAAGTTATTCAACGGACAAGGTGTTACAAATTTCAGGTAAATGATTATACAGATATTACCAATGTTAAAGTTTTCTATGTACTACCAGAATTCTTCATTGTGAAAATACGCTAGCATTCAAAAAAGTCTTGGGTGAGAAATGTGAATAAAATGTATCTTGAGATTCTTGAAAATATCTAATTATTTACTGTTTTAATTTGATTGCAGTTTTAATCCAGCAGTTGGTCACTACACACAGTTGGTTTGGGCCAAGACCCTTACCTTAGGTTGCGGTGTAGTCAAGTACAATGAACAGGGATTCAACAAAGTTTATTTGGTTTGCAATTATGGACCAGCAGGAAACATTATTGGCGAAGCAATGTACGAAATTTGATAATTCGATTCAAATCGTTAAGTGATGTGGAAGGCGATCGTTTGCAATAGTACGCAGTCTTTGTTATTTCTTACAAAGGAATAAATACTGTATTACTAAATATTAATACTGATTATGGATTCTTTGATACCCTTTCCCAAACTCCTGCCTTAATTCCTGCAGTTAAAATGAAGCACAAGTTATAACCCACTGGACATTCTCTTGACAACTGATCATGAATCTTAATTCGAATTTAAATAAAATGAGGATCCCAAAAAAATATCTCAAATGAATCGATATTGGAAAAAACACTTGGATTTTTACGTTTAGTTAAGAAACCTGTGAAAGACGTTGCAGTTACTTCAAAGCAGTAATTAAAAAAATAATTCTGCATTTTATGCCGAGCAACTTAATCCTTGAGCTAAATTGAGTCATGTAATATTTCGCCGATCTTCTACTCACATTTGTTGCGTGAACTGTAAAAAGCCAAGCGGCAAAAGTCTTACATTTCGCTCGGGTACCTAAAAATTTTATTTTTAGTGTCCACAGTGATTCATATGGTGTTTATTTTACAAGCACTTTGCTTTTCGTTGTCAAATGTATTCACTTCCGCATAGAGAAAGCATAAGTGATGCATCAAAAAATATAGAAGCTAAAATTTCCATTTTGATCAATTTGAAAATACGAGTTCACAAAAAATTTAAAGATTACAAAATAAGCCAAAAAGTTTTAAAAATACAATGACAAATCAGACAAACAAAACTTCATATATAAATTAGTAATTTATCGATCTGGAAAAGGGAAGAGGAAAATTGTGTTGCACCTGATCCCTTTTCAAGCTTTATGTTTTTATCACAAAAATTTTGCAAAATTATGTTATCAGAAAATTAAATATCATAAAGTCTTCTCTATTCATGCAACAACTTTGAATTATGTTGATGAAAACAGTTCTTCTGTTCAAAACAGATGTTTTTCAACACACACACACACATACAGATGCACATGCGCGCACACGCACACACATCTGGACAATTGCTTAGAACATTTCATTATAATTAAATTATAATTGTATTATAAACTAAAAAATGTTAAAAAATGATACAATTGCAAAGCTTCCTATATGAGGAAACAAAAATGAACAGATTAGTTACAGCTTTGACACACGTTTCAAGCTCCTAAATATAATAATGATTTTTATAACCAGGTTTTGTTGGCTAACAATTTTTTGTAAAAAGTCCTACAAAATTTTGTCTGTTAATTTTTTTGTTGGTTAATTTTTTTTCTGGTCTTTCGGAGCACCGTACAATTACCGTAAAACGACTTGTTCTTTTTCCCACATTGGAGAATTTTAAAATAAAAGGGGGTTGGATGCAAAAATAAGGAATGTTTTTTGTAACATTATTCTCAGTGTTCCACAAAGGCCTGATATAGTGCAGAAAAAAAAAAGTCTCATTTTCTAAGCGACGAAAAAAACTATTGTCTTTCGTCCACATATTAGGATTGATTTTTTGAAAAAATTTTTAAAGTTGTAATTTTTTTACTTCTACCTAAAAAAGTTGTGAGTATGCAATAATGTAAAGTGAAAATTTTTATTGAAATTGGGCTATCTTGGCCGACCTGATTTTGGGACAAAATATCTACCCCAAGTACTATTTAGAAAGATATCATCCATTCTTCAAAATGCTTCGCGCATGTTAGTCAGTTAGAAGAAACCGACCATTGAGTATTGAAATACATAATCAATGACTTTCTAGTATTTCATTAACAATTTATACTCTTTATCAGGAGATATCTGCAGCGGGATATCTCAACACCTATTGACGTTCTTATAAAAATTTTTCACCAACAATTTTGAAAAAAAAAAACGAAATTACTTTGCAAGATACATTCACACAATAAATAAATTTTCCAATTTAGCTAAAGCTTTGCTTTGTGTATGAATCGTAAAAAGGACCTTTCTTGATAACTATGCATGCGTACAATATTCTGCACATAGTTGTCAAAAATCACCATCTCTCATATTCGTATGTACGAGATGAATACAGCAAAGTTTTAAACTTTATTCGACAATTTATTCTTCCAAAATGAAGTTTTCAGGAAAGAAATGCACTTTTTTCGTTAAAAAAAAATTAAGCTTCAAACAGACTTGTCCGGGACTGAAAATCAAATGAATATTTCATTTCATCTTGATATGAAATTGGAAACGGGGATATGGGATCAGCCAAACGAAAAATATAGTTGGGTCAACGAAATATTTTTAGGTTATTTAATAACTATATTCTATAGTTATTTTACTAAATATTTTGTTGATTTAACCAAATAGTTTTTTTAGTGATATCTTGCAAACGCACGGCGCTTTTATATTCTTTTACAGTATTGTTCTGGTGTGGTTTATTGTTTTTAAAATATTATTAAAGTTATAAGTATGTCAAAAAGTAGTTTTTTTAATGAACATAAGAAGTTTTTAAAATGTTATTTTTATTTACTCAAGAGAATATGGTACACAAAAACAAGGATGATATGTTGCTTTCAAGTTTGATAAGCATACAGGTGCTTAACTGTAAATAAGCATGTTTTTAGGAAGAAATGTCTTGTGATACGCAATTGTCACTCATCCTATAATGCTACTGTGTGATATAATAGTTAAGAAGGAAAAAGGCTCAACTTTTTTTTTCACTCTAATTATTTTTTCAAGCTGCAAATCACTTACAGATGAAAAATATTCATATGCAGTCTAAAGTCCTATTGAACTTTAAAGACAAAGAGATCCATAGACGTTTTAACAATAATAGTAAATTACACATGGATATAAAATGTAAAGCAAACGCTTTTCAGCTTTCTTGTGAATTATTTAATTATATAAAATACTATTATGCAGAAATGAAACATTATTTTATGAGTCAGACACTGTAAAAATAATTAAATGCATTTTCGATATAACATACGCTAGGAGATCATTGCTCGATGCGTTCAGATCTCGATGTTCCATATAAAACACAATACTGCAAACATTGCATAGGCTCTAGATGAAGCAGCATGAGTTTTATTGCATTTAAGGTTTAATGCCCCATTCTGTTTAGTACATCCCATCTCTTATTCAGAAATAACTGTTTATAAAAAAGTCAGAAATATTTGAAAATATGAAAAAATAAGAAGTTTAATGGTTGATTTCAGATTAACTCTAGCGTTTCAAAATATCCTTTCATTTTAGAGTATGATGAATTGATATAAAGCGTTACCTGATATCTGATTAAAAATGTTATAAAAAGATAGGAAGCATTATTAACACTTATTGGGATTAAACGTTAATAGATCGACAAATAGCCATGATGAACTCTCTGCAAGTATGAAATCAACAACAGCGTTAGCTCTTACAAAAATGTGATTGATATGTCATGAGACTTGACGAGATGGAATGTCTCTTGTCTCAAACTTATAACATTAATTTGGGCCTGATACGTGCTAGGCAAACAGTTACATGCTCGCTCCCACAGAGGCCCTTTTTAGATTTTTATAGCAGGTTGCCTGATATTTCGGCCAAAATAAAAGGAAGCAGCTCTGATGAACTTATTAGGAAAAGACTTAAACTTTATTTTGGTATTGGTTTCATCCTTAATCACGATGAGGTGGAAGCCGACCCAGAATTCGGACTTTGGAAAGGGGTTGTCATAGGTTTTGATCAGGTTGGAATGAGGGTGACCACCTCAGTAATTTTTAAAGAGCTCATTTAGTACTAAATTAAGATCATTTGCTCATCATTCTTCTTAATCTCCTAAATCTTTATGGACTGCAATCTCAGCATTCAACGGTCAGAATATTCCGTCATGAGTGAGAATTACGTAGTGGAATATATTTCATCATAAAAAATAGGGAGTGCAATTATGAACCTTGAATTTCAATTAAACTTTGGAATATTCATTATTTTTAGATAGTAAAAAATCGCGCTTGTGTTTACCGTTTTTATTTGATTTACGATAATAGTGCTGTCAACACGTGCGGAATTAGGGCAACAGCTGCCAGAATTTCATTTCAGTAAAAACATATCGAAGTGTTTGAAACTAATTTAGAAAAACTAAAGGTCCAAATCAATATGTTTACATCCTTATTTGAAAATTCTGCATTTATTTATTATTAATCTTTTTTTTATTCAACTTTATTTATGCAAATATAAAACCAGCGGTCACGTAGAAATTTATACAGATACGAATGGTATAAAAAGGTAAGAAAAATCATTAGCTTCATCCACAAAGGTTCTTTCGAATTGTTTAAATAAAATTGCCTATAGTTTTAACACATCATGCTTTAGGTCGGTAATACTTTTGCGGTTTCAATTTCAGCGATTTCAAAATTCTGTGATGACACTGATTGCTGCAATATTGGTACTTGCAGGCCAGAAGTTCATACCATGTGTCTTTTTTGAGGCAAGTGATCTTTTTTTTTATAATTATGAAACAATTCAATAGTGCATAACCTACTTCAGTATTACTTATGTCCTTGAGTATGTGAATTAAGTTTTACTAGAACTCATGAAATGTTTCGAACGTAAGGATAATTTGCATTTCTGTAAACCTTGCATTAATTTATCTTTAATTTTACATGGATTTAGCTGACCTAAAACTAGGTTCTGTCATGTAATACGAATTTTCCTTATAAATACAGAGTCCTGTACCTCAATGCTAAGCATACGGTGTAGGATTAACTGATCTGGAAAAGCAGCTTATTTTAAATAAGCACAATGAATTAAGAAAAAAAGTAGCTGCTGGATTGGAAATTGAAGGAAGTCCAGGTGCACAACCACCTGCAAAATGCATGCCAGACCTTGTGAGTCTGGTTTCAAGAAAACGAAAATAAAATCTTTTTAAATAGTAAAATTATTTTTTAAAAATTAAATTTAATATTTCTTTTTGTAGGCATGAAATGACTAACTTGCAACAATAGCCCAAAGATCAGCTAATACCTGCAAATTCTATCATGATAAATGTCAAGATGTTGGTATGTATCAGTTGACAGAGACGCAGTACCTTTAGACTGAAGAATAATAATAAAAAAGCAAATGTATTGCTGAAATATAGCATTTTTGCTCTAACTAAACGCAATTATGACATCAGATTTTTTTCAGAAAGATTTTGAGTAGGTC
>JAUELO010454484.1:0-12920 GCA_032357855.1 Amphibolips quercusostensackenii | reverse complement strand
AACCTTAGAGCCATACACACGTGCCAAAAATATGCCAAGGTACTTGCGACATGGATGCAGAATGCTGTCATCCTTGTGTTGCTTTGTGTCCTGTAAACACACAAGGGTTCCACCAACTTGTCGTTGCGATTTTATTTGACCTGTGACGACCCATCTCACGGTTGTGATACATGGTCATAGGTGTGATTGACCGCGGGTCTACTGGAAGCCGGTGTCATTCTTTGCAGATGCTAGTCGCTTACAGTAGGACTCTGCGGTGGTCTGATTGACCTGTTTTTAAGTGTATATATAATTATAGTAATACTTTTGAGGTTTTAACAAATCACAGTTTGTCAAACGTTATTCGTGATCTATCACAGCTGCTCATTCATCCAAACTTTCTTTGAGATCAATTCCATTTAATATCCGGCTTTAGCGTCTTATTGCAGGCTATACTATTTTTGTGGCCATGAGAATTTTTTTTCATAAAATCGATTTTTTCTTAGACACAACGGAAGGTATAAAAAAATTGTACAAAAAAGTTACTTATTTAAACAAGTTCTATAAAAAATGCCGCATATAGCTGATAGGATTCCCTAAGAAAATCTTATTTTCATGTTGTCAAAATTCGACCAAAACATTAAAGAAGATTTTCTGCAATACCCTATCTTTTTATTTTTAATTTTAACTAATATATGATTTCTTTACTTTTCCAGTTGTGTAATGATTGCACTTTATTTTCGCAATAAAATTTAAAAAATATTTAAATTTCTAAAATTATACTATCTCAACAAACGTAATTAAAATATAATTGTACTAACACAGGGACTTCATAATTCTTTCTTTGTTGCAGAGTTAAGTTCACAATTTGACTGTTTGCCTAATGGCGAGCCTATTCCTCGTTTCTCCCGTGGCGGTTCTTCTTCTATTACTGCAAGAAATGATTCACCTGAGAAGCCTCTTTCTCCTTTCGAGCCTCATCTTCGTGATAGATCCAGGTCTCCTCGTGAAAGGCTTTATTCTTCTACCAGGACAATAGATCCACCTATAAGGCTTTCCTTTTTTGGACGAAATGGATGTGGACTTGAACAACTTCCATTTATTAGGCTGAGTTCAAATAAAAATCCGGACCGGATATTCGAATTTCGAAGATACACTTTTCCTGACAATAAACGAATTTTACAAAAAACAGGAAGGAACGCCTTTGGGCCTATGCCAATCGAAGTTAAAATTGTATTATCAACATTCGATGGTGACGTCTTTGCAACATTGGACCCTGACTGTACTCTTGTTGGAATATACATTTATGTGAGGAATCGTGGTGAAAGACGGGCAAAAATAAATATGGAAAAAGGCACGGTTACTCCGTTAACTAGAGAAGAAATCATTGAAACTCCTGTAGGTACCAAGCGCTACATCACAAATCATTTTAGAGCAGAGTATCTAAACTCTTGTGCATACTGATTTCAACTACACCAATAATTCATTTAAGCAAATGAAAATCAATACATATTGTTGGTTCGACAAAGTTGAATAAAAGTATTTTATATAAATTATTACATAGAAATGTTATTGCGTCATAGTTCCCGAGGCTTTATTCTTTCAGCTATACTTCAACAAGTCTTTTTTGGAAGTAGGTAAAAAAATCTGCACGCCTCGGCATAATGTGACAAACGAGATATTTCAAAACTTAATTTTTTCTTGTGGCTGAAGATTAAACTATTTTGTTGAAAATAATTTTTTCATTTGAATATTTATTTTTTTAATTGAAAATTGAACTTTTCTACTTTTGGTTGAGAATGTATCTCTTCTGAATTAAAATTTATTTCTTTCTTTAAAAATTTATGTATTTCTTTTAAGCATTGTCCATTCTAAACAAGAACCTAATTATGTTGTTATAAAAGTAAACTTTTTCAAAAGCCATCCATTATGGTTAATGAGAAACTTTCTTTGTTGAGAATCTATACTTCTGTGCTAAAAACTCACCAATTTAGATGAATTTATTTCTTTTCAAATTAGAAAATCTTTCTTAGTTAAAAATTTAAATTTTCTTACAAATTTTTGGTTTGTTGAAGATTCATCATATTAGTTTCTCTCTCAGTTCAAAAGTAATTTTTACATTCTCATCAGAGAATGTATTAGATTTGTGTAAAATTGGACCCCCTCCTAGCCCCCTCTCCCGTTTTTTTTAATTTTCACGTTTCGTGACCTACTGAACCCGAAAAACAGGTTTTCACGAATGTGTCTTTTTGTGAGTGTGTGGCTTTGTCTGTGAGTCTGTTAGTTGTGAGTCTGTGAGTCCGTAGATTTTCAGTTTTTTAGCACGATAACTTTCGAAATAATTGACATGTTGAATTGTGCTTTGGTACACTCTTCAAGTGCCCTAAAGTGAAGGTCAGCTTCGTTAGTCAGCCATTTTGGATAAAAATGGAAAAAGTGAGCACATTTTTAAAATTTTTGAAACCACTTGTTTTTTTCAATTACAGATTCTATGTACGGTTATTAGTGGTACTGAAAAAGACGAACAATTTATCCTGATGACTTTTTTTAACAAGAAAAATTACCGGAATTATAGCATTTACAAAAAAAAAAAAGACAATGAATATTTTAAGCCAAACAACGAGCGATATATAAAAATGCTAAAGAAACAAAAACGTTGAATTTTAAACAAACTACAAGTTTATCACAACAACCTTTTGAATTTTTTTTCTAATTTTGAAATAAACGACACAAGATACAAAAAAATAAATAGACAAAATTTATTTACCCAAAAAGAGCTACAAATTTGTTATCAATTATTTTTACATGGGATGCGTAATTTTTGTTCTAATCATGAAAAATAAAATTAACAATAAAGAAATAAAATTTTTGTGAAAACGACGCAAGGTACGAAAAAATAAATTAACAAAAAGTGTGCGTTCAGAAAAGATATACAAATTTTTTAGCGATCATTTTTTGATAGTACCCGTGGTTTCTTTTGGTTAAGGATTGAACTATTTTGTTAAAAATATGTCTTTTTTGGTTGGAACTTCAACTACTCAGTAGAAAGTGAAACTACATGGCTGGAAATGATTCTTTCTGTTTAATGATTTTTCATTCTGTTTAAAAATCCTCTTTTTTTAAATTATATCATCTTGTTTAAAATCTTGCTGATGAACATTAATTTTTTTAACTGAAGATTTAATTATTCCATGTTTGGTTGAAAATTTATCTCCTTCAGTTTAAACTTCAGTTACTTGTTTAAAAATTCCTCATTATTGTTGAAAGTTAAACTTTTTTGGTACGAAAATAATGTTATTAATTACAAAATCATTTCTTTGGTTAAAAATTTAACTATTATGTTAAAAATTTATTTCAAATTAAAATTTTTCGTTTTATACTTTTAACAATTTTATTAAAAATTTATCTTTTCTAATAGAAAATTAAATTTTAAATCAAATATAAATTTAGTAATTTGTATATGAAGTACATATAACACGGGACACAAAGCTCGCGCTTGATGTATTTTCGAGCGCGAAGCGCAATGACCAACGTGCGTACCGTAAGCCCGCGCAAACTTTTTTGTTTATATTATACGGTGCACAGAACCAAGCGTGAAGTGCGAGGTTTAAATGATTTTTATATCTTATATCAAGCGCGAAGCGCGAGTGTTCGGACGAGAATGTGTTTCCTAAAGCTGATAGAGCCTTAAGTAAATAAATTTCATTTTTTATCTAAAATAAAAACAAATCTAAAAATTATTTAAATCGTAGAGGTTTTGAAAATTTTATAATATTTGCAAGTAACCTTCTTTCTATCTAAGCTAAACACGAAGTGCGAAAACTAAAAAGAGCCGAGTGCGTAGCGCAAAGTACATACATTACCGAGCGCGAAGCGCGAGGTGAATATATCACAGAGCGCAAAGCGCGAGATACATCCGCTCAGCCTAGGCGCGCGGATTTATTGAAGTAAACTTCAATGAATTTTTTAAGTAAACTTCAATGAATTTTTGAAGTAAACTTCAATCTCCTGCTTGATTATATTACTCTTGAGATAGAAAGAAGTGACTTCATAGAGCGAAATGATTTTCCATGTTTAAAAATGAAAAATAAGTAAATTCAATTTAAAAAATGTTTATAACATTAAAAATTGTTGTTAAATGATAATAAAAAAATGATGATTAAATATAAAAATAACAATAACAACTACAAGCTAATGCTGAGTGTTCCCGCATGCTGCAAAAATGCAGTCGAACCTGGATTTCTCACCGGTTTTGAGATTCAGGGTGGCAATTAGAAAGCTCCACTAAACCTAAGCAAATAAGGGCGTATAAACGTATGATTTCCGGTGGATCATTTTGCGTTGTAAAAAGGATTTTAAATATATTTCTTTCTGATACAGAGACAAAGGTAAACTAAATATTTTACGAAAATAAGAAGGAAAATTTGCTTTGACACGTTAAAATAAAAGTTTTTCCTGTTTTCGTAGTGTGAAGATTTGCGAACTGTTTAGCATCTTGTTCAATATAAAAGCTTGCTATTGAATAATCGGTCCGGATTCTGAACCGCTTCTGTCGCTCGTTGGCTTAAACTATTAAATAACTTAGTATCCAAAAGCATATCACAATTTCGCAACGAAACACCTTGCAAAATATTTGTCAGCACTTGGCAGATCGACTATTTTAAACCGCAGTATTACATTTTGGATTAAAATGACTGGATATTTATTGCTTTTCTTCATTAAAATTGCTCCAACAATAACTTTGAGATGCTAAAGAGTGCGTGACACGAAATAATCTGATCAGTCTGATCGGATTCATTTGGCTTCAGAGCCCCGCTGCTGTTTGACGTGAACCAGGTATCGTGCTTTTTCGCTATGCAAACGTGTGTGCTTCTAAGGCTTGAGAGTGAATTGCGACGCAATGTCGTGACGCAGTTACTCAGCTTGGCCGTAAAGGTACAGCGTTTTATCGCTACGCTCTTGTTTTTTCACGCTTCACTGACCGCGAACGACCTACTTCTTTGGCCCCGCGGCTCCTCCTACCCTAGTCCGCAGCGCGACGTCAATTCTCCGAAGGGGGCAATCAAGGGAAAAGAAATCTAGGTTCGACTGTATTTCACATATTCTAATTCCTTAATATTCTAATACCCATATATTCTAATACACATGTGTTCTTATACCCATATATTCCAAATATTTTATCAAAGTTTTTTGGAGTACTGTCCAAAAGATATATGGCCCGACAGAATCTGTCTTTCACTATCTGAGAAAATTTTTTGAGGCTGAAAATATAAACTTGCTGATGTCGGGCAGTTACCCAGGTGTTATTGTTTTATCATGGTGGTTGAGTAGAACGCACATGTACCGTAGATAATGGATCTTTCGTAAGGTGCCGAAAACTAAGATCTCATATACCGACAATTTTTAAAGCTTCTTCTGTCTGCCCAGGATACTGAACGTAGCATTAACAAAGATGGATAAAGCCCTGAAAAAAGATTGACGCGTGAGAACAAAGAGTCGATGGGTTGTGTGATAGGATGAGCACAGCTGAAGGTATCTTAAACAAACTAAAAGCAGAATAGCCTCCCTCTGATTTCCTTACAGGTAGGACTCTCGTTTGTAAATGCAAGGCAGAAATTAAGAAAAGAAACAATAGACATATAGACCTGGAATAATAAATCTACTAAAAAGTTTTCTTTCTGATTATCACGTTTAGGATCCACAAGAATCGGCCTTCATTCGCAGGCCAGAACGTTTATCTGCAAATTGTTTGCTGCCAAAGAAGTTTCCGAAATAGGTGTCAAGTTAAAACAACTCTGGATTGCATCAAATAAGACATAGTTTAGATCAAGGAAATAAAGGAAGTGAAAAAAGAATTGGCGTCTCAATAGTTGGACGGAGAAGCTTACTTGATAATAATGTTTCGAGGAGGAGTTTTGACAATTGTCAATGCAAGGAAGAATATAAGCTCAAAGCGCTGAGCTGCCAAAGTCAGGAAGCACTCAACGCATGCGTAACTTCTCAAATATTGAGTTCTCATGTCAGTTAACCTGGCGAACAGTTATTATCGATTTAGTACTAGAATGGCAGTGGGTTTTGCGCTAAATTGCGTTTGTATTGTAAGGAATAAGGTCGCGTGTACTATGCACTAGGTTATACTAAATCTGTTATAAATTTTTTGAAAATTGACATTTTTTCCAAAAAATAACACTTCACTCTCGTAGCAAAATGTAATTTTAATATTAAGCTCCATTTTCTTCAATTGGAAGTCTTTGTGTTATGCGGTACGATGTACCTGAATCAACATTAAATGTTTCTAAGTCTTATCTAAAGCTCGTGTGACAAAAAGATGTTTAGAAAACTTGGATAAATCGATCCTGGAATCAGAATTCAGATTTCAACAAAAACGCACGTTCGTCATAAATTTTTAACAAATATTTAAATTTTTTGAAAATTTTTGGTTGTTAGGTCCTTTCGCCAGAAATTAGTATTTTTAACAAAAATCCTAACCAAGATATCCAAATCTGAACAATTTTAGGTTAGGTTAGCGTTTTATACATCATAAACGGGTATTTTCGATAAAAAATTATTAGACTGCGAAGATTTACTAATTTCAACAAGTTATGTTTTTTTAATCTGGTTAGCTTTTTTAAATCAGATATTGCCATTTTAGAAAAAAAATCAGCAGACTTTAAAAGTTTATAATTTTTGAACAAACGTAGGTGGCGCTGCTGTTTTACATCGAGAATCGCCTTTTTTAATGAAAAAATTAGGTTTTAAAGAAGATTTACGTAGGTTTTACACCGCGAATCGTTATCTTGAGTTAGAAATAATTATGCATCAAAGAAGGATAAAAATTTTACTAATTGAGCCTTATCTCAGGAAGATTAGGGATACTTGAACTACGGGGATAGGTAAACCACTGGGAATATTTCTAGTTCCCTAAAACTTTTCACGCCCCCATGTTGCGTGCTATTAGCACTGTCATTAAACTGAACTCACATGGGTTTGTAGAAACGTTAAACGCGTTTCGACTTTTTTATGTACCTCATAAAGGTTTGTGTGCCTAAAACCTTCTAATTTGTGATTCTTCGTTTTTTCGGAAAAAGTTTGTCGTCAACCACTGGTGATTTCTTTGATTAAAAAATATTTTAGAATCTTTGACAGCGTACGTAATCTTCTTATGCTCTGTGAGATTACACGAACTACTTTTTGTGGGAATACTTGAACCACAATTTAATTTCGCTATTTTTTTCGTTTTCTCAATAAGGATCTCAGAATGGTGCGAAATTTCAAACATTAAACAAAATTTGTTTTAACTGCGAGTGAAAGCATAAAAGATCACAAATAGGTTTTGGTGTAAGCAGCGTGGAATGCCGAAAAATCGCTTTTAAGCTAGGATTAAAAACAATATCCGAATGCCACAGCCATGATAGGCGACTCTCACTAAACCTCCAAACGTCATTGCTGCAAAGGATACTAGACAAGTGTTTCAAAATACAAGTGGAGAAAAAGGCACACTGGAAACAACATGTTAATCTATCGACACTCCTGGGAACTCTTTGATCCCTGTGATGGTGTTTCCACGAGTAACTTTTGTTCCAAACATACTCAAACCTGCGTTCCGAACACGCTGGGTCTTGCTAACAAAACTGAATGAATGACTGCGGATCTCTTTTTGGACCTTATGAAGCACTTAATAAAATATCTAAACTCATCAAAGATAAATCCGAAATTGCTGACTTATGATAATCACGAAAGTTACTTGACTCTTGAAGTATTGAATCTGGTTAAAGTTAATGGTGTCACAACTTAGAATTTGCCA
Source organism: Amphibolips quercusostensackenii (assembly GCA_032357855.1). Taxonomy (NCBI): domain Eukaryota; kingdom Metazoa; phylum Arthropoda; class Insecta; order Hymenoptera; family Cynipidae; genus Amphibolips; species Amphibolips quercusostensackenii. The sequence goes on along the minus strand of JAUELO010454484.1, from coordinate 5,137 downwards.
CTCCACACTTTTCACAAACTACAGCCACTAAGCAAAACTTGCTACAGTCTATTCAAAGTCGCCTACAATTATTTCCTCGATTCAATGATCAAATCATTGAAACAACCACTTACGATGTACAAAGCTGCAGAATGCGTGGATTTCGTTCACCGTTCTGCAATAGGTCCATTTCACATCAAATTGGGATTCGATAAAAACGAGATTTTCCCATTCAGTTCAGATAGATTTTTTGCATCAGACCTTCTCATCGGTGAATTTACAAATAGAGAAATGACCACAGAGTTGAATGTCGATAGAAATTAGACAAATCCAGGTCTGAAAAATAAAAATAAATCGGTACAGTAACGTAAAGAGTCGGCTGACCTTAACGATATTTCGCTTGGAAACCGAATTCGTCCATTCCTTCCAAGAAAGTTAGCAGGAAAAAGACGTGGATTCCCAAATGCTAAACCACAAAAGGCTACAACTAAGACGAGAAAATAAGGAAAAAGTATCATTGCTATGGATAGTCCAGATAAATAGTTGATCCAAAAAAAAAGCAAAAGAAGAAGACAAAGCATCCTGAGAAAACTTGCAAAATGAATGAAATGAATAAAAAAATTAACAACACCCACATCAGATTTTTTTGGACTTGTGTCTTATTCTAGAAAATCACAAATGCAAATGATTAAAAAATAATTTAATATGATTAAATACAAGAGCAGAAATCATTCTTATGAATAAAGATTTGTCTAACCTAAAAGAGGCTGTTTCAAGTATCTCCACCTGTAGGGATACTTGAACCAACAGATACGTTTTTTAAAATGTCAATAATTTTCATTGCCAAATAAAAAAAAATGATAATGAATTAAAATCACTTAACAAGTTTAAACAATTTAAGGTCTTTTCATCAACTTAATATTTTAACCTGGATATACGGCTGCTACTTAATTGGTCAAGACAATTATTTTTCTTGTTCGTATAAGTATTTAGTCTTTTGAAGTAAGAATGAGTCATAATTTAGAGAAACAAAAAAATAGTTTTACCAGCCAAAAAAGTAGCAGCGGCATATTCTACAGAACTAAATGCTTAGACCTACTACCTCTTTTCTTTGATACATGATTTCTGATATTTCCGAGATTGATATTTCAAAAGCAAGAAGATCAATAAGTATATTAAAAATCGTTGAAAAACTTTATAGGACTTCCAAGATGAATGAAATAGTGTTGTTTATTTTTGGATCCAACGCTGAGTTCGTTCATAACAACTACATATCTATAAAAGTAGTTTAATTGTTTTTAAAAATTCTCTGTGAGAAACTGTATCATCTACCCAGTCAAAAAGAACACCCCAGAACATCCTCATTCCAAAGAGTTCTAGTAGCCTTTTTCTGTACTGTCAAGCAAACAGAAATCGTCAGCGTAATTCAGTGAATATTTTACACTGGATAATATTTTAATTTTGTCAAAAGAATTTAAACCATACAAATATACTAATAATTTGAACTATATTCTTTTATGTCACTAACAAACTAGAAAACTAAACATATTTTTTTCATGGGGCGCTCTGGACAACGCGCGGATCCTGTCAAGCGTTTTTTCATATAAATGCTAAAAAGAAAAATGTTTTTAGCAGGAAGGTAAATATTTTTTGTATAAAATTATTTTTTAAGAAGAAAATGTCAGCTCACCTTTGTCATCTATAATTCACCAACAGTCCTGCTGAGAACATTTTCCTTAACTAAGAACCCCAGTTATCCGCACCTGGAACAAAACGTAATATTCCTTGAAATAGCTAATGAAATGTTATTATCTCAGGCTGATAAGCTTTACGCCTATATTCTGTGAGATAACGACTACATGATATAAAACCTATAATAACGCATCAGAATATTCCTTTGTTAAATTGTTAACCAAATTCTTTATTAGTGCATCAATCAGTGTTTCCTCTAATTGGACAAAATGATCGTCGTTTGTAAACTAGTCTTCACCTTAGCAATCATCATTAATTCTATTGGTAAATACAATAATATTTTTTTAATATTGCAATAAATAAAAAAGGTGAAGTTTTTTAGAAAATTTTTTTTGATGTTTTCAAAATTCACCAAAAAAATTAAAAAAGATTTTCTGCAATATCATACTTTTTTATTTTCCTCCATAACTGATATGATTTTTCCAATGCAGTGTACAATAACTGTATATTTTCAGGAGTTCAAAATATAATATTCCTACAATTTCACTTTCTTAATATATAATTTTAGTTGTTCCTAATTGTGTAAAAAGAAAGGATGTGAAAGTGACGAATGTTATGGAATTGTTACTTTTTTCTAATAGTTTTCATACTGTGTCTGCCCTTATTAAATTCCGAAATATTCGTAAAGGATTATTTCACGAAATATTGATCTAATTAAATTTTTTGAAGTGTACTTCAATAAAGTCACAAAAGTGCACATTTTAAGCCATACATCAACTTCCTATCATAATTTTTTTTTTTAAGATGATATGCTTGTGGAGAACGGTCTTTAATTAGTAAATAGTTTCATATTTCAAAATTGGAAAAACTGCGTTGCATTCTGAACACCTTAAGGACCTTGTTTTTAGGCACGTTTTACATCAGCGCTACTAAAAAAAAATTTTTGAACAACAATATACACAATCTTTAATTTAGAAGACTTAACGCATTCACGCGTGCCTGGACAGAATATTATGTGATTTTTTTAAAAAAGTTACGTTTATTTGGGTTTATTTGTTAGGGTATGCAAAAATATTTATGATACTAAAAAAATTTTCAATACTTTTGCAAATAAAAATTTTTTCAGCACCAAAATATTTGTTCTGCAGTTCATGTCGCAGAATCTGTCAGCGACGAAAAATGTTGTTTTTTAAAGAAAATTAGACTATACATGTTCTCCCGATTCAAGAAAAAAAATGTTTCTAAAGTTACGAGTATTACAATTGTTACGTCTATTTAAAAAACATACCAATCTTGTCTTTTATATTCTATAGTTTTTTATCTCGATCAGATACAAAAAAGGATTTCCGTGAATTCAATGCGGGCTATAAAATTTTTTTCCACGGAAAATTATTTTCTCATAAAATATAATGTTTCTTCGAAACATCGGAAACTATTAAGAAAATTGACGATAAAATTTTTCACATCTAGGAAAGTTTCACAAGACATACCGCATGAAGCTGATAGGACGCCTACCTTACATAATCAAAAACTTTTTTAAAATAATGCAAAAAGTAAATTAAAAAAAAAAGGTTTTATCTAAATATACTCAAAGAAAACTGAATACAGTCGAACCTGGATTTCTCCCTCCTTGATTTCCCACTTTCAGGAATTGATGCCGCGCCGCGAACTATGGTGAGAGGAGCCGTGGGCCAAAGGGGAAGGTCGTTAGTTGTCAGTCAAGCGTGAAAAATAGGGGCGTAGCGATAAAGCGCTGTACCTTTAACGGCCTAGCTGGGTGACTGCATCATGACGTTGCGTCTCAGTTGACCCTCAAACGGAAGGAGCACACATGTTTGCATAGCGGGCCCGCTTCGAGATTTTTCGTTAATATTCAATTAAAATAAAATTACTTGTTATAGTTCTAAATTGGTGGCGCTGCACATGTCCTAGCTACCCAATCTATTTTTCTTCCACGACGTTATGTGGTTTCAAACTGTCAAGTGTTTTGCAAGATGTTTTGCTGCAAAATAGTAATGTGCGTTTGGATACTGCTGTCTACGAATAGTTTAAGCAAGCGAGCGACAAAAGTGATTCAGTATACGGCCTAATTATGCAAAAGAAAGCTCTCATATTAAACGAGATGCTGAACGTTCTGCAAAAGTTCAAAGTATGTGAGCAGGAAAAACATTTATCTTAACGACTAACCGCAAAATTTCTATCTCATTTCCGTCAAATATTTAGTTTACCCTAGTCTCCGTATTAGACATTTAGATTTAAAAAATATTTTTTAATATGCAGAAAAATCCGGCGGAAATGGTTTATCATACGCCCCTGACCGTTTACATTAAGTCGACCTGACTATTTGCATCCGTCGGTCCCAAAATCTGAGGGTAATCCAGGTTCGGATGCAATTCAGTCTGAAAAAGGATGTTGCAATAATAATATAATGATGAAAAAGGCAACTAAAGATGAAAGCGTGCTCGTGATTTTAAAATTTTCGTTATCATATAAATGTATTGTACAATGTTGACACGCCACGTGACATTCTTACTAACATGATTTTTTTTTTTAAATCATATTTCTTTTTTTCCTTTTTTGTTTTTGCCAAATGTTTCTTTTTGAAATATGCTGCGATTTCTCGCACTCTAATTCTTTAGCTCGAACTCCGCCTAGAAAGGTGATGGGGATCGGAGTGACTCAAATTTTCATTCTAATATCCAACACCATTTCGTAAATACCCACATTGATCAAGATTTTTAACACGTATAAAATTCAGGGTTTTGTTTAAAGAACAAAAAGAGGTAGGAGGAATTTAAATTGGACATAATATTGTGTTCTTTTGATAGATACGTATGTGAAAAGATTATATAATTTAACAAGATCAAATAACCCACACATAATAAGGCAGCAAAATATTTCTGTAATACACTGTTAACCAAATTCTTACTAAAATATCCATGAGTTTTTACCTTAACTGGAAAAAATAAGGGTCGTTTATACTCTCGTCTTAACCTTGTCAATTATTATTGATTATTTTAATGAATTAAATAATGTAATATATAAAATAAAAAGTTTGTTATTAGGAGAACCGTTGGATTTCACTTGGAGCGGATGCCATTCTAGAAAATTGCACCCGCTCCCGTCGAAATTGCGGTAAAATTTCAGCGTTAACCACGTCTCACGACTGCGAGATAAGTGGTTGCTGTCTGCGATAGACTTAATGTGATGATTCAGCAAAAGTCTGGTTTACTTTGAGGGCACGGAGCGACCTTCCGTGTCCCGTGTCGGTCGGAGCGGGTGCGGTTTTTTAGATTAGCACCCGCTCCCATCGGAATCCCGTGTTTGTTCTTATGGCAAAGGGGACGTTCCACGTCAACCGGGACAAAGCATTTGCCAAAATTCTTCTTAACCGATCAAGACGTTTGAGGGCTCAAAATCTTCGTCTCGACGTGGACTTTCGAATTCTTTGTGGTCTTTGAGAAAA
>JAUELO010454478.1:0-12920 GCA_032357855.1 Amphibolips quercusostensackenii | reverse complement strand
AATATTAAAAAAATAAATAAATTTTCAACTAAGATGATAAATCTTTTACTGAAATAGTTCAATTTTTAAAAACAAAGATGAACTTTCAACCAAAAAGATTACTTTTCTATTCAAAGAGACGGGTTTTTAACTAAATAAATAAATAAATTTTTAGCCAAACATTTGAATTTTCAACTGAGCTGATAAATGCTCAACCAGAAAATGAATTTTTAACAAAAAATTTTATTTTTCAATTAAGCAGTGGAATTTTCATTTAACAAAGAACAATTTTCAAACATAAATATAATATTAAAATTTTTAGTCAAAAAAATGTATTTTTAACCAAAAAGATCAATTTTATACATAAAAAAAGAAATTTGAAAACATAGTTAAATTTTTAACCAAAGTGATGAATGTTTAACCAAATAGTTGAATTTCCGACTAAAAAAGATCAATTCTCAACCAAAAATTAAATAACTAAGTTTTCAGTTAAAAAAATTAATTTTCAATCAAGAAGATGAATTTTTTACCAAAAAGTCGAATTTTTGAAAAAGGTAAAATTTTCAACCAAAGTAATGGATTTTCAATTAAATAGTTGAATTTTCGACTAAAAAAAAAATCAAACAAAAGGGAATAGTTATATTTTTTTGAAGAAAATTAATTTTCAACCCAAAAAAAAGAACAAGTTCCCAACAAAATTGTTAAATTTTTAACCAAAGTGATAAATTTTTAACTAAAATGATAAATATTCAAATGAAATAGTAAAATTTTTAATTTTTAAAAATAAATTTTCAACTAAAATGATAAATTTTCTAATAAAATAGTTGAATTTTCAAAAATAAAGATTAATTTTCAACCAAGAAATTTGATTTTCTACTGAAAAAGACGAATTTTCAACTAACTAAATAAATTTTTAACCAAAAAGTCGAATTTTCGACTAAAAATAATAAAATTTCAACCAAAAACTGAATAGTTAAATTTTGAGAGTGAAAATTAATTTTCAATCAAAAGCAAACAAAATTTCAGCAAAATACCTAAATTTTCAACCAAGGAGATGAATCTTCAATAAAAATGATAAGTGTTCAATAAAAAAAAAAATTTCAGCAAAAGATTTATTTTCAATAAACAAAGATCAATTTTCAAACAAAAACAGAATATATAAATTTTCACTTAAAAAAATTAATTTTGGAACCAAAAGCAATGAAATTTGCTATAGAAAAGACGAATTTTCGAAAAATATTAAAAATGTTAACCAAAGTGACGAATTTGCAACAAAATATTTGAATTTCCAACTAAAAGAGATCAATTTTCAACCAAAAATAAAATAGTTACATTTTCAGTCGAAAAAATTAATTTTCAACCAAAAAAAAAAAAATTTTAAGAAAATAGGTAAATTTTCAGTCAGTGACGAATTTTTAGCTGAAATGATCAATTTTTAAATCGAATCAATAAACTTAAAAATAAAGATGAATTTTCTATAAAAAGACGAACTTTTAACAAAATATATGAATTTTACTCTAAATAGTTCAGTTTTCAATTAAAATATATATTCTAACCAAATACTTGTATTTTCTACTTAAAAAGAGATAAATTATCAACCAAAAATTAAATAGTTAAATTTCCAGTTTAAAAAAATCAATTTTTAACCAAAAAAAAAGTTTCTAACAAAATTGTTGAATTTTTAAACAAAGTGATGAATTTTTAACTAAAATGATAAAACTTCAAATGGAATAGTGGAACTTTAAAATTAAAAAGCTGAATTTTCACAAGGAATTTCCAAATAAATAATGAATCTTTCACGGTAATAGTTGAATTTTTAACCACAAAGAAAAATTTTTCACAAAAAAATTGATCATTCCAAAAAGATCGATTTTCAAAAAAAAATTAAAATTTTTCCCTAAAAAAATTAGCTTTTAACCAAAAAACTGATTTTTCGAACACAATAGATAAATTTCAATAAAAAAAGACGAATTCTTTACTAGAAAAGATTTTTTCAGTCAAGAGAGAATAAAAACTTCAGCTGTAAATTTTTTGATCAAAAAGATGTATTTTCAGACAAGGAAACTAATTTTCTAATAAAAAGGTAAAATTTTTAACAAATACATGAATTTTCAACTAAAAATGATAAATTTTCAACAACAAAAAAACATTTAAATTTTCAACAAAACAGGAAATTTTCAATTAGAAAAATTAATTTTCAACCAAAAAACGAATTTTTAATTACATAGTCAGATCTCGTAATATAAAGCTACTTTTGCAAATGAAAAAAAAATTTAATTACATTTTATATAACAATTTAAAAAAAAAATTAGGCACGCTCACACAAAAATTCCCTGACATTGCCAGGTTTTCCCCGTTATATATAAATTTCCGGACTATTCCATATTTATCAGGTTTTTCAGGTGAGTAGTTTATTACTCTCATTATAAAATGTAAATCATTCATTTTTATTATTTTCTTTTTCCTTTTTTGAATTTGTAATTTTCAATTATTTTTAAATTTTTAATATAAATTTTCTAACAAATCAGCTATTATTTATTGCTTATAAAAGAAACGGAAGATTTCAATAAGAGAGTTGATTCTGCATCATAAATTAAAGGCTCTGTATGCCAAATGGATTCCACATGATTTGGCAAACGTCACCAAAGCCAGAATTTATTATGATACATTCTACAGTTTGTCAGTTTGGAACGAAAATTATCGTTTCTCATACGAACTGATAATTTCCTCTTATTCCATTTATTTTTGAAACATACGAAATTATTTTTACAATTTACTAAAAATAGAGAAAAAATTAATAATTATGTAAATTTTAGACATTTCCTAATGGGAATTAGTAATAATTGATTTTTTTTAATTTTCACTGCTTGAATTCTCGCCGGTCTGGGGATTTGAACCCTCGAGAGTCAATTGAACATTGCGATCATAAATTCGCTGAGCGCCTTACTGAGCTACGCTGCCGTTCCAAGTTCAAATATTCAAATTAAAACGAAAGTAAAAATTTTTAAATAATTTTAAGTAAAATTAAGTAATAAAACAATCAGAATCATGCATAAATAAAAAATACATTGCAATTTAATAACAAAAAAATTTAATTTAGAAAATTCTTCAAAGAAAAGTAGGATTATTTGATCTGAGCGAGCTTTCGTTTTAAAAATGAAAAATCTGGCGTCGAGAAATGCGTTAACACGGGATTACCAAAACATCAACAGTGATAAAAAATGAAATGAAACAGACGACGAGGCAAAAAGGGAATTAAAAGAAAAATAAGACTTTTCGCAATTAATCATCCTGTCTAGAAGTTACGAAAATTATCTCTGCCAGAATTCACATTGAATTGCCAGAGTTTAATTTCAATTTACATACAGTTGAATATGAATTACAAGACTTTAATTAGTTTTGTTATCACTCAATTCGAATTTCTAAAGGCCAATTGAAATTTCTATAATTCGATTTTAATTTCTAGAATTTCATTTTAATTTTTATAATTTAATTGAAATTTAAATGAATTTTTAACCAAATATTAGAATTTTTAATTTAAAAAAAGTAATTTTCTACCAAAAAGACGAATTTTTAACACAATATATGAATTTTTAACCAAATAGTTCAAATTTCTACTAAAATATCTATTTTTAACTAAACAGTATTTTCAATTAAAAAAGATAAGTTAAAAAAAATGAATAGTTGATTTTTCACTTAAAAAAAAATTATTTTCAAACAAAACAAAAAGGAATTTCCGAAAAAATGGATAAATTTTTTACCAAGACGATTATTTATCTACAAAAAAGGCGGATTTCAAACAAAATATCTGAATTTTCAACAAAATAGTTGAATTTTCAACTGAAAAGGATGAATTTTCAACCAAAAATATAATATTTAAATTTTTATTCAAAACATTAATTTTCAACCAGGAAGATTAATTTTTACCAAAAAAGGCAAATTTTCAACAAAATATACGAATTTTTAACCGAATAGTTTAATTCTTAACTAAAAAAATTAATATTAAACCAAATTGATAAACTTTCAACATAAATTATGAATCTTCAATTGGAATAGTTGAATTTTCAACCCCAAAGATGAAATTTCAAACAAGAAGATTGATTTTCTACAAAAAAGACGAATTTTTCACAAAATACATAAATTTTCAACCAAATAGTTGAATAAATTGTAATCAAATAAAACAAATCTGCAACAAAATAGTTCAATTTTTAGCTAAATAGATAAACTTTTAAATAAAATTATGAATCTTCAACCAAGAAAATTAATTTTCAACATAAGATTTTTACTTTTAACCATATAGTTGAATTTTCAACTAAAAAAGATCGAGTTTCAACAAAAAATGGAATATTTAAATTTTCAGTTAAAAAATTAATTTTCAATCAAAAAGATAAATTTTTTAACAAAAAGGCTAATTTTTAAAAACATATATGAATTTTCCACTGAATAGTTGAATAAATAATAATCGAAGATAACAAATTTTCAACAAAATAGATACATTTTAAAATAAAGAAATGAATTTTCAATTAAAATAAAAAATCTTTACAAGAAAATGAAGTTTTACCATAAAATTGTAACTTTCAATCATGCTTTTGAATTTTTAACTAAAAAGGATGCATTTGTAACAAAAAAACGAATATTTAAATTTTGATTTTAAAAAATATAATTTGCAAAAAAAATGATGAATTTTAACTAAAATGATAAATCTCCAATAGGAATAGTTGAATTTTTAACCACAAAGATAAAATTTCAACCAAGAAGATTAATTTTCTACAAAAGACTAATTTGTAAGACAATACTAATTTTTAACGAAATAGTAAAATTTTTAACCAAGAGATGAATTTAAAAAAAAAATGAAGAATCTTTAAAAAAATGAATTTTCAACCAAAAATTTTAAGTTTCCACCATATTTTTGAATTTTTGACTAAAAACGATCAATTTTCAACTGAAAATCGAATATTTAAATTTTCATTAAAAAAATCAATTTGCAACCAAAATTATGCATTTTTAACTAAAAGGATGAATCTTCAATTGGAATAAAAAAATTTGAAACCGAAAAAATTATTTTTTTAAATAAAAAAGACGTATTTTCAAAGAAATGAATGAATTTTTAACCAAATATTTCAATTTTCGACTAAAAGTTTAAAATTCTGACTAAAAAGATTTGTTTTCTACCAAAAAGACAAATTTTGAACAAAATACGTGAATTTTCAAGCAAATAGTTAAAAAAAATTAATTTTTGACCAAAAAGATTAATTTCCTCCCACAAAGACGAATTTTCGAAAAAATAGTTGAATTTTTAAACAAAGCGTCGATTTTTAAACAAAATACACGAAATTTTAAACAAACTAAATGAATTTTTGACTTAAAAAGTTCAATTTTCAACCAAAAATTAAAAAGTTGAATTACTATTTGAAAAAATAATTCTTCAACGAATCAAAAAAGAATATAAATTGCAACAAAATATTTTAATTTTGAAGTAAAGAGATGAAATTTCAATTAAAATGTAGAATCTTAAAAAAAAAAAAAAAATTTTATATACAAATTTTAACTTTCAATCATGTTTTTGAATTTTAAAGTAAAAAGGATAATAAGATAAAAAATACAAAAAATTAATTTTTTTATGAAGAAGACGCATTTCCAACTAAAAAGTTGAATTTTCGATTTAAAAAATAAATAAATTTTAAACCAAAAATTGAATAGTTAAATTTTTAACTAAAGAAATTAATTTTCAAGTAAAGAAGATTGATTTTCAACAAAAATGGAATGTTTAAATTTTCATGTAAAAAATTAATTTACAACCAGAAAGGCGAATTTTCCACAAAATATATAAATTCTCAACCAAATAGTTCAATTTTTAACTACAAAAGATCAATTTTCGAATAAAAAAAAAAATTTTATTGAAATAGTTACATTTTTAGTTTAAACAACTAATTTTCAGAGAAAGTGGTGATTTTTTAACTAAAATTATGAATTTTCAACTGAAATAGTTGGATTTTTAACCCGAAAGATTAAATTTTAACCAAAAGATTGATTTTCTACTGAAACAAATTTTTTTTAAAAATACGTACATTTTTATTCAAATAGTTAAATAAATAATAGTCGAATAAAACAAATTTTCAAAAAAATAGTTCAATTTTAACAACAATTTTTTTATAAAAAAAGACGTATTTTTAACAAAATACATGAATTTTCAACAGAATAGTTGAATTTTAGACTAAAATAAATAAATTTGAAACCAAAAATTTTCAATTAAAATGATGAATCTTCTAAAAAAAAAAAATAATTTTTACTATAAGATTTTAATTTTCAAGCATACATATAGTTAAATATTCGATTTAAAAATATAAATTTTCGACCAAAAGGACTAATTTGAAACAAAAATTATGACTTTTCAATTAAATAGTTGAATTTTCGACTAAAAAAATTAATTTTTAATGAAAACAAAACGAATCAATCATCCTGTGAAGAAGTTACAAGAATTCTCACTGCTAGAATTTATATTTAATTGACAGAATTCAATTCCAATTTACATTCTGTCAAATTTTATTATAAAGAATTTTATTAGTTTTGCTATCATTCAATTCGAATTTCTAGGAGTCAATAGGAAATGCTAGAATTGAGTTTTAATTGCTAGCATTCAATATAAAATTCTATAATTTAATTAGAATTTTTAAAATTCTATTTGCATTGTCTAGAACTCAATTTCAACTGCTGAAATTAATTCATCTAAAATCACTAATCTTTTTTAAAAATTGCCTAAATCTTAAATTTCAGAGAATGAGAGAACTCTGGTCTTGTTCATTTCTTGTAATCAGTCCCTCCTACCCCCCCCCCCACGCAACCCTATTCTATACTCTGTGTGGACATTCTCCCCCACCCCGAACAAGACTTCAGGCATTTTCCGAGTGCTATTGCCGCTCACGTCCATTGTCTCATTGTTGGGGGGGGGGGGGATAAAAACACTCTTTTCCATTTGGTCGCCCTCACCTCCACCCCCTCTCAAGAACCCTTTTCGTTCTTCCCTCGCAAACTCTCTTGACTCTCCCTCAAATCCCAGTTCGTCCCCCCCTTCTCCCCCGGGCACAACAACTTCGGCGCCACACTTCTTGGAATATTTTTAATAATATTGAAAATGGAACTCTGGCTCGTTGCCTGGCGTTCCACATTCTTCTCTACGACTTGATTTCGATCTCGGATTTTCGACGTCAAGCAAGAAAGCGGTCCTTTCATCCTTGCGAAATATGCTCCGCCCGGTTAGTATTTGTTATTTTTAAAGACGATCGTTTATATTTAGTTTTGAATTTTTTTTTAATTTGTGTTTTTTAACGTTTTCAAGGTGAAAATCATTATTTTCTGCTCAAAATTTAAAATTCTGTCAATTTAAAATTTCTGTCAAAATGTAAAAAATCTTCAACGAAGCACAATAGAAATATTTTTGGGTATTTTTAGAATTTTCAGTTCTTTTGGGGATCACGATTTTCGACGACGTGCTGTAAGAAGGGTTAATCAAAGTGTATTTCATAAAGTTTGGGGAAAGAAGAAACTTTAGCTAGGCTTGTTAATGCGTAATCAGAAAATACGTATCGGGGTTCGAATCTCTGGATCTGGTCATTTTTTTTAGTGCAGTCAACATATTTTTTAAATCGCTTGAATTCCTTTTTTGATTTTAAAGTAAATTCAAACGTAACTTTAATTCTCTTATATTAGCGGGTAAATAACCCAAATTTATATGAGCAATTTTTTCGGGACTAGACGCAGCCTTTTTTGATAGTAAAAGTATACAATAGTTGAATTTTCGACTAAAGAATATAAATTTTCAACAACAAATTGAATAGTTACATTTTCAGTTGAAAAAATCAATTTACAGTAAAAAACGAATTTTTAGCAAAATAGTTGAATTTTTCACCAAAGAGATAAATTTTCAATTAAAATTATGAATCTTCACCAAAAAAAAATATATATTCTTAACATACGATTTTAACTTCCAATCCAAGAGTTGAATTTCCAACTAAAAAAGATAAATTTTTTAACAAAAAATGGAATAGTTATATTTGGAGTTATAGAAATTTATTTTCATACAAAAGTAAAATGAACTTCTAACAAAAAAATTAATTTTCTATTAAAATTATGAAACTTCAATCACAAAAGTAAACTTTAAAACAAAATATTTTAACCCTGAACCAAGTAGTTGAATTTTCAGCTAAAAAAGATAAATTTTTAACCAGAAATGAAATATTTCCGTTTTCAGTTATAAAAATTAATGTTTAAACAAAAAGACAAATTTTCAATAAAAACATAAATTTTAAACCAAATAGTTAAATTTTTAATTTAAAAAATTAAGTTTCAGTCAAAAGAAAAATGAATTTTTAACTAAGGAGGTGAACTTTCAATTACAATAATGAATCTTCAACCAAAAAAAAAATATATATTTAACATAATATTTCAACTTCCAATCAAAGAGTTGGATTTCTCACTAAAGAAGAACAATTTTCAACCGAAAATAGAATAGTTCAATTTTCAGTTATAAAAATTAATATTTAACCAAAAAGACAAATTTTTAAGAAAATATATAGATTTTAAACCAAATAGTTAAATTTTCAAATAAAAATGATAAATTTTTTAATAAAAATTAAATAGTTATATCTTTAGTTAAAAAATTAAGTTCCAGTGAAAAAAACGAATTTTAAACTAAATAATTTAATTTTTAACCGAAGAGATGAATTTTCAATTAAAATTATGAATCTTCAACCAAAACAAAATATATTTTGAACATAAGATTTTAACTTTTAAACAATGGGTTGATTTTCCACTAAAAAAGATAAATTTTTAACAACAAATGTAATAGATGAATTTTTTGTTGTAGAAATTAATTTCTAAACAAAAGTAAAACGAATTTTTAACAAAATACTTAATTTTTTAACCAAAGAAATTAATTTTTAATTTAAATTGTGAAACTTCAACCACAAAAGTAAACTTTCAAACAAAAAATTTTAACCTTGAATCAAGTAGTTGAATTTTCAGCTAAAAAAATAAATTTTCAACAAGAAATGGAAGAGTTTCATTTTCAGTCATAAAAATTAATGTTCAACCAAAAAGATAAGTTTGTAATAAAATATATAAATTTTAAACTGAATAGTTAAATTTTTTAATAAAAAAGATGATTTTTTAACAAAAAATGGAATAGTTAAATTTTCACTTATAGAAATTAATTTCCAAACAAAAGTAAAATAAATTAAAGAAAAAAATAGTTAATTTTTTAACCGAAGAGATGAATTTTTAATTAAAATTATGAAACTCAAACCACAAAAGGGAATATTTAACAAAAATTGTTAACCTTTAACCAAGTACTTGAATTTTCAGCTACAAAAGGTAAATTTTCAACCAAAAATGTAATAGTTTAATTTTTAGTTAAAAAATAAAGATAAATTTTCCATTAAAATTATGAATCTTCAAACAAAAAAAAAAAAAAAATTTTTAACATAAGATTTTAACTTTCAAAGAGTTGCATTTTCAACCAAAAAAGATACATTTTCAACAAAAAATGGAATAGTTTAATTTTCATTTATAGAAATTAATTTCCAAACAAAAGTAAAACAAATTTTTAAAAAATAGTTAATTTTTTAACCAAAGAAATTAATTTTCAATCAAATCTATGCAACTTTAACTGATGATGAATTTTCAACTCAAAAAGATAAATTTTCAGCTAAAAAAGATAAATTTTCCAAAAAAACTATATATTTTTAATATACAATTTTTTTAATTAAATTTTTCTATTTTCAGTTATAAAAATTAATTTTCAACCTCAAAGACAAATTCGTAATAAAATACATAAATTTTTAACCAAATACTTAAATTTTCAAATAAAAAAGATAATTTTTTAATCACAAATTGAATAGTTACATTTTCAGTTAAAAAATTAATTTTCAATCAAAACAAAACGAATATTTAACAAAATTATTAAATTTTCAACCAAAAAGATGATTTTAAAATTAAAATGATCAAGTTTTAACTAACCAAATGAATTTTTAACAAAATTTTTTAACTTTTAACGAAGCAGTTGAATTCTCAACTAAACAAGGTCAATTTACAATAAAGAATGAATAAGTTAGATTTTCTGTTTGAAAAAATTAATTTTCTTAAAAAAAAAAAGCGATTTTTCGAAAATATAACTTAATTTTAACCAAAGAGATCACAAAAAATTTCAACAAAGATTTTAACGTTCAGCCAAGTATTTAAATTTTCAAAAAAAAGATCAATCTTCAACCAAAAATGGAATAGTTCAATTTTCACCTAAAAAAAAATAATTTTTAACCAAAATAAAAGGAATTTCTAATAAAATAGTTAATTTTTTTCTAAAGAGATTAATTCTTAATTAAAATGATAAATCTTTCAAAAAAAAAATTTTTATAAATAATTTTAACTTCCAACCAAGCGGATGTTTTTCAACTAAAAAAGCTAAATTTTCAACCAAAAATGGATTAGTTCGATTTTCAGTCAAACATATTAATTTTTACGTAAAAAAATCGAATTTTCTATAAAATGGTTAAATTTTTAAACAAAATTATAAATCTTAAAATTGAATATTTGAATTTCAAACCAAAAAGATAAATTTTAAACCAAGAAGAATTATTTTCTACCAAAAAGGAGAATTTTCACCAAGAATCGTGAATTATAACCCAAATAGCTGAATTTTCGACTAAATAAGATACATTTTTAACCGGAAATTTGAAATTAAATTTTAAATTTGAAATTAAATTTTAAATTTTAAATTAAATTTTTAATTTTAAATTAAATTTTAAATTTAAAATTTTAAATTTTAAATTATATTTTAAATTTTAAATTAAATTTTTAAATTAAATCTTAAATTTTGAATTCAATTTTAAATTTTAAATTAAATTTTTAATTTTTAATTTTAAATTAAATTTTTAATATAAAAATAAATTTAAAATTTTAAAAATTAATTTTCAACAAAATAAAAGTTTTCACCAAAAGAGTTAGACTTTCAACCAAAGTAATGAATTTTTAACGGAAATGTTCAATCTTCAAATGAAATAGTTAAATTAAAAAATTAAACAGAAATCACTTTTCAACTTAAATGATGAATCTACGAATTGAACAGTTGAATTTTCAACCAAGAAGAATAATTTTCTACCCAAAAAATACGAATTAAAAAAAAAATACATGAATTTTCAACCAAATAGTTGAACTTTGTCTAATTTTCAATATAAGGCAGGTAATAGTTAATTAAAGATAGCAAAAATAATTGCCTAAACAATTTATTTTTTTTTTAATAGTAATCTCCTTGAATAATGCTAGAAATTGTTTTTTTTTTAATTTTTAACTTCTTGACCATTTTTTATTTGAAGTGACTTAATAATCAATTAAATTTAGCAAAAATAATTGTTTAAACAAATTATGATTGTTTAAAACTATCTTCATCTATATTAATGCCAGGCAGTTGTGGGTTTTTTGTGAAATTTGAAACTTTTTGACCTCTCTTCACTTAGTGAGTTGATAATTAATGCAAGTTATTAAAAATAGTTGTTTAAACAATTTAGTGTTGCTTATTACTATCTTTTCTTAAATAAGTGTTAAAAAGTTACGGTTTTTGTCTGAAATTTTCAGCTTTTCTTTGATTTTTGAGTTAGGATCAAATAATAAATATTAATATTAATTTTAAAAAGAAGGCTATGCCTTTTTAGTTATAAGTTAATAATAAATAACCAACAAAAAATCACAATCTCTTTTTTTAAATATATTTTTCTGAAATAAAACAAATATTTTAAACATTCTTCAAATTTTCTATATGGAACATATTTATAGTAAACTTTTCTTTAATAATTACCAAGATACTTTTACTTAATTTAATATTAATATTTATTATTTGTGCCTGACTAAAAAGTAAAAAAAAAGCTCAAAATTTCATAAAAATCTGCAACTTTCTAGCACGACACCAGAAGAAGATAGTTATAAACCATAATAAATGGTTTAAACAATTTTTTGTTAACCTGAATTAGTTATAGTTTTAAGCAATAATAGTTTGTTTAAATAATTATTTTTGTTAAATCGAATTAATTAATAACTTACTCCAAGTGAAAAGTAGCCAAATAGTTGAAAATTCCAGAAAAAACCAAAACTTTCTTGCATTATTCAAATTAAACATTATTATAAATAATAATAAATTATTTGAACAATTTTTTTTTAACTTCAACTAATTATTCATCTCACTCTAAATAAAAATTGAAGAAGTAGAAAATTTTTGATAAAACTGCAATTTTCCAGCATGATTCTAAGAGAATATTATTAACAATAATAAATTGTTTAAAAAATTATGCCTTTTAACATTGATAATCTAATCAGATATACAAGACAATAACGCATAATGAATTTTCAAATGGAATAATGGAATTTTATATAAAAAAATTGAATTTTCAACAAAAATTATGAATTTTTTATTGAAATAGACAAATTTTCAACTAAGAAGAATAATTTTCGGCAAAAAATAAACCAATTTTCCACAATTTATATGAATTTCGAATCAAATTTTTAAATCTCAAATAAAAAAGATAAATTTTCATCCAAAAATTGAATACTTAAATTTTCAGTTAAAAAAATTAATTTTTAATAAAAAGACGAGTTTTCAAGAAAATAATTGAGTTTTCAACCGAAGAGATTCGCTTATATTATTTCATTTAAAACCAAATTTTAATAGGGATATTTTTAATAGTAAAACATACAATATTTCACTGTTGTCGACAAATTTTTTCACTTTAGTTGAAATATTAGGTCAGTAAAGCTCTTATCGAAACTGGTATTTTATCATTATTTAGGAATCTCAAGGTACTAATAAGAGTGCGATATAAAATAAAAAGTAGACACAATGAAAGGTGGCTTTACAAGTAATTTTAGACATGCACATTGCATAGAATTGATCGAATCCA
>JAUELO010454462.1:0-12922 GCA_032357855.1 Amphibolips quercusostensackenii | reverse complement strand
ATTGTGTCTTTCTATATACCCGTAGCAAGAATACTTCAGGCATCTACTGCGAACAAGTCCAAGTGCTTCTGGCTCTTGTTTGCACGTTCGGCAGTTGGTATCGCCTACAGGTACATTCACAATGTGCTCGCGGTAAACAAAGGTGTCTATAGCACCATCTTAAGAGGCAAATAGAAATCCCTCAGTCTCTGATCTCCATCCAGCAGACTTGAGAAACATGTGGAAAAGATCCATCAGTAACTCTTATTTACGTATAATGCCGTAGAATTGACCATAAAGAGGCTTTTCAGTATGCTATTGGTAAAAGCGAATGTTTGGCTTCTTGTATACGAATTATGTGCAACAAAGGTGGAAGTGATGCCGCAGGAGGCGCTCTAAAGTAGGGCAAATGCACAGTAAATCCCAGAAATAAGTTTTATCGTAACATTGGATATTCATCTTACGAAAAAAAAAATTTATCTAACAAAAATATGTATGTCACATGCGTGACATGAACTCATGGACTTCCTCAAAAAATTGGAAAATTGGCCTCACTCACTTAACTTTTCAAAGATTTTTTACAAATCCGTTTCCCTACTAATGACAAATAACGCTTTATTTAAATGATTAAAACGAAAAAAGCATTTACCTACACTTAAAGAATACATAGGATACACTTAGGTTAGTTTATAGTGTTTGTTTACAAATTTTAAAGTCCTTAACAAAGTCGACAGAAACTGAAGTTTCGAACAAAAAAAGTTTTTCTATAAGTTCATCTTTTTGGTTGAATATCTAACTATAGAGTACAAAATTCATCTAAAATCCAATCCTGATTTTTTTCTTATTACAGTAAAAACTAATAAATGTATTAATAAAAATTTTTATCAACAATATATCTCATGGATATCCCAGTTCTTTATCAGGTTATGGGTTCTATAGTCCTTATCTCTCAGATTATTATAGGCGTAAAGATGGTCCTTTTTATATCTCTACGTTTAATTAAAGTCAGTTATGAGGAAAAAGCGTACTTACTAAATTTATTAAAACTGATATCGCAATTTATATAATCTTTTACGTTTGAGGCCAAATTATCATTCTTTACTGAAATTCCATGTCCCAAGCCGAATTATGAATCTTTTGAAAAATTTGATGCTCCAATTTAGAGCTGTAATTTGTTTAGAAAATTCCTTATTCCAAGCGAGGATTATAATTCATTCGCAAATGCCCTCTTTCAACTTATCAGAATTAGAGTGATAAAATATTTTTTATTTGCTTATTAGTACATTCGAGATAAAAATCCTAGATACTGAATCAAATTTTCTGATATTCCCCGGATTTTCCTGGTCAGGGCAACATCCTAAACATATTTTAAATGGATTCGTAAGATGAATCTCATCCTTTCACATTTTAAAGAACAAACATTTCAGAAATAATGAATATGGAATATATATTTCTTTCTTTTAGACTTAAAATGGTTCAAGACCAATATGTTCAGGACTTCATTAGTATAATATAATAATATAAATATTTTATATAACAAACTGGAGACAATAAATAAAAATATTTTATTATAAAATAAAACACTCTTACATACAGTTAATGAACGATTTGAAGAATTGTTTTCACACATGTTCTACTCTAAAATTCTTTGCGATTATCTTCTGGTTGCCTAATGGACATTCTGCGATTTCTTCTGGGGTCATGAATTCAACTGGGCCGCTCTCCATGTTTATTTTCGCCCGCTTTTCCCTGACATTATCAGTTGTATATATTCCACGAAAAATTGTTTGTTGTTGTTTTTTTTTCAGTATTGCAAACACATCGCCACTGGAAGTTGATAATACAATATGTTCTTCGGTTGGTATGGTGTTAAAGATATCATATTTTGTTCGAAACTGAATTGGTGCATTGGGTGGAAATGTGTATCTTCGAAGTTTAAATATCCGATTCGGATCCTTGTGGAGAATAAGTCGAACAAATCGGAGTTCTTCAAGTGGGAATCCAAATACGCGACGAACACTTCGCCTGGCAGTGGACGTGTGCCTGTCACAAAAAGGAACCTCCTCAAGAATAGGAGATCTGACAGGAGAATGTAGTCTGACAGAAGGAGACCTTGTCCTGTCACGGAATGAAGGTTCTTCAGGAGAAGAGAATCCGGTAGAAGAATAAGGTGTGGCAGGAGGAGAACTAGACCTGGCACGAAGAGGGGTCTCCTCAGGAGAAGGAGTCCTGACAGACTGGAAACTCAAATCTGCAACAAGAAAGAGAGGATTACATTTTTTTTTAATACACAATAGTTTATTGACTATCTTTTCTTTTCGAACCCAGACTATCTTTATTTTGTCCACACAGCCGGCTCACCAAAAAGGAAAATGTAGGAAAATAAATAGGGAAATAGAATTACCATGCAAGTCATTGCGAAAGGGTTTTTGAGTTTCAGAATACAAATTTGAAACAGAAATTAAAAAATTCAAAGTTCGTACCACGTAGTTTTTTGAGTTCAAGAGTAAGTGGCTTCCAATAAAATCTGCCAATGTAAGCAAATTTTTTTAATTTAACTTAAATTTTAAAATTCGAGATTTTGACTAAAAATTCTTCAACTTTGACTCAAAAACGCCCATCCTACTAACTTTCATAACAATCTACAAAACTAACAACATTTTTAAAATTTAATTCAACTTTTTGTATTTTTAAAATGGAACCTTGAATTCGCAGTTTTTTATTTGATACCTCACCTTTTAATGACTTTCATTAAAATAAACCAATTAGAAAGAATTTCCCAAATTTTTTATTTTTGAATTTCTATTTCAAATTCAGAAAGCTTCACATACCCACTTCCATTAAAATCAGGCAATTGAATGAAATTTCCAAATTGAGTCCTTTTTTGAGTTTTTTTTATTTTTATTCAAAATTTGTGTTCTGGGACTCGAAAAACCTTCTCGTACTGACTTTCATGGAAATCTACGAATTTAATATCATTTTAAAAGTTTGGTTTCCTGCTTGAATTTTTTAACTTTAAATCATATTTCTTGTTATGTGACTCGAAAAACCCCCTCATATAACCCCCTCAGTATACTGAACTTCATGGAAATCTGACGTTCAAATAAAGTTTAAAAAAGTAGAGCTTAATTTTTGGATTTTCAAATTAAACCTTATATTCATATTTTTTCAATCTTAAAACTGCCCTTAAGTAAATTTTATTTAAGTCTACCATTTATAACCAATTTATTTATTTTTTTGCAGTTTCTACCTCAAGAATGTATTTAACGATTAAAAAAAAATTAACCATTGCATTGCTTGTGCTCCTGATACGAATTCGGTTCCAACTTGGAACCACGATGTACAGGGATTCACATCCCTATTATTAGTCTAACACATTTAATTTCTGCTGAACTATCCTCTAAGTCGTAATATCTTTGAATTTTATTATTTTATGTAGTAAATATTTCTTCTAAGTAAGATTTTCCAATCCCTCTCTTATCAGAAACAAAAAGATTTTGCCATAACCCTCTTCTCTAATCACGTAGTTTGCCGATGACCCCTTTGGAGTGTACCATATGGTACGAATTTCTTATCAATAGGGACACTTTTCGAATCCTATTTTTAAACACACAGGCACACATTCTATACTCTCCTAGCATAAATTCAGCTTAAAATCTCACCTATTTCGAAAAAACTCATATAATGTTTGAAAGAAAATAGCAATTTATATGAAAAGTTAATTAAATCGCACTCATCCAAATTTGCATATAGCTTAAAAAATCGACTAAAAAAGTATATATATATTGTATGATTGTATTCAGCAATAGAATTCAGGATCATCAACAAGGATAAGAGGAAAGTGGACACAGTTCTCATCTTTTCAAATTAAAGAAAAAACTAATTTATGTATTATATCAATAATGAATATTACTCGCAACGTAGCTAATGAATGTTCTGGTTCTCCATCAGATTATAGAATATATCGTATAAACGTCATCTCTTTGATTATAAGCGTGAGTGACGTTCTTTACAGATATTTACATTTCATTAGTAAAATTCAAAGAAGAAAGTGTACTTACTAAATTCGTTAAAACTGATATAATTTATATCACCTTCTATGTTTAAAAATCAATCTTCACAGATAAAGATTGATATTTTTTGGTTGTAAGCTGAACTGTGTTTTGAAAAAATAAGATACTTTAGAAAGAATTTATTTTTAGGTTAAAGGGTCATCATATAACTGGAAAATTTAACTGTTTTGTCAAAAATTCGTTTTCTCTGGTGACAATTTTTTCTGAATACTTATCTATTTTATTTTTGATTAAGAATTTATCTTTCATAGTTGACAAGTCTACTGCTTGGTTGGAAGTTAACGAATTTACTACTTTTTTAAATTTCCAATTTTCTTAATTGTAGATCCATAATTTTAGGTAAAAATTTATATCTTTGTTTACCGGATTTTAATGGATTCAAACAGATTGTATTAAGTTTCACAAATTTTGAGGGGCAGAAAGGATTTCAAAACAGTAGAGGAAAATTGCGCAAAGTTTTCGTGCCCATACAATAAAACTGTTTTGACGTTAAACTTGGTTAAAGATTCATTATTTATTGAGCTGCAACTATAAGGAGATGTTAAAAGCAGGCAAGCTTTCATAGCTATTTTTCGGCCTGGAAAACTGTAGAAAATGTAACCAGTGCTGTTGTTATCTCAGCCCTGGTCTTTTTCCAACAGATTTAAGACACTGGTTTCAAAGAATCTGTAGAGCCGTGTGTGTACCAGACGTGACCTCCTAGTTCAAAAAATGCTACTATTCTTTCTTATTCGTGCCCTTGATTAACCTTGAAGGGTTTCATTGAGGATAATTTCCTAAAAATTCCATTATTTTGCATAGAAAGAATATCATCCTCGCATAGCATGCGCTTACATATATCATGTAGATATTTCACCTCAACATCACTAAGGTTGTCGCCTACTGGGTGTCTATAGACTTAATTTACCGCAATCTTTCTTACAAAAAGGTGCAACAAGGGAATGTCAGAAATGACCTTATGAGTTGATATTTGGGTTGTTTTTATAGCACCGGTGATTACTAAGCAGAAACTTCTTTGCAGACTTTCCAGCTGTTTAATAATACTCATTAGTTCAGTCCTTGGCAACCAGATCGTTAAAGCATATGCTATTATGGTTTTGAATATAATTGTATTTCACCAGTAAGTAATTTAAAATTGTGAACCTCAGGTTGTCCCTAAATTTAGATTTCTTATGTCAAGAAGCTGCTTTCTTCTAGTAAAATGCACGAGTTCCGTTTTGTCCGAGTTCACGGACAAACAATGTTCCCTGACATAATGCTTTACTACGTTGAGCGCTGATTGTATGAGTTTAACTAAGGTGTCCTTATGCTTTCCTATCACAAGGATCGCCAGGACATCTACATAGACATAAGTGTAAAAACCCGACGCTTTCAAAACATGAATCAAGTTATCAATGACAGACGCACACTGGATGAATGAAAGAACTCCTCCTTGTGGGCATCCTCTTAAAACTTTGGACTTTACTTCATTACAACGCAGCACAGTATGTACCGTATTGCTTTTTAATATGAAGTGCATTTACCTGCTTAACATGTCACTAACTTCGTATGTTTCAACAAAACTGTATATGGATTCAATTGGCTTGTTACTAAATGACCCTGATACGTTATTTCAACTGAAGGCAATATTATAGCCTTGAGCTGACATGATGAGTCCATAAACAGATGAGCACAAGGATAAGCTAAGCAAGACAGTACGCGCCCCATATAAGGTGTAAGATTGACTACATAATATCTGGCAGGCAGTTTACTGCCAAGGTCCAACAGTAAGCGCGCGAACTACGGATCGGTCATCACAGACTTATAACGTCAAAGCTGCTGACCATCTGGTTGAATATTGCTTACAGAACACGGATACTATATGACGCTAGTAGAAGTCTTGAGCGAAGAGAGTTCCTGATGAAATCAGGAACTTCTTGTAGACGAAGTTTCCTTCCATCAGCATCTGTCCCGCTTTTTCAACTCTTATCTGAAGTGGGCAGGAAAAGGGTGTACACTGCTCCTTCAGAAGATGGAGAAATTATCTGAACCTAAAAATCACAAGTTAATAACATGTCTGAACACGCTGTATAAGGTCCTTATAGATATCCTAAATGATAACTTAATTCGGATACTATCTCATCTAGAAAACATCGTGTGACAACTAACAGCGCAACCTTTCAGGCAGGCGTCTTCCCGGGCGACACAATAAGCCCTCTACTCTTTTGGCTCGCACTATTGCCAGTATCTGTCGCACTTCACGATTTCCAAAAGTACGTCTGCGGCAAACCCAGATATCGAAAGCATTGGGTCACTCATGTATTTTACACGGACGCTCCAAGATCTATGTCATAAATTTAGTGCAACTGAATCTATTTGCAAGGATTGTCGAGGAGCACACATTCGGAAGATTCAAATAGAGTTTGGGTTAAACAAGGGTGCTAAAGATTAATTTAAGATTCAATAAATTAAATTATTTTATAAATGATAAATAAATTCAATTAATTAATTCTGCAGAAATTCAGAGTAACAACGTATATCAAAGAAGGTAATCACCCTCCAGATGGTTGCTCGTCGAGACATTCTTTTTATATGTTCAAAATACACGCTAGGACTAGTTTGGGAAGGCTCGTTCTAGTTTGTTCAACCATGTTTTTGCAAGGTGGGCCTGTACAAAATTAGAGAAATTGACACTGTTAATCAAAATATCACAGAATCTCAAAATAGTGTTCACTATGAACATTTAAAGTACAGACAACTTAATAAGTGCGGAACCTTCGCTTACTAAACTTATTTTGTCGTGCGTTTAACGGTCACGATTTTTCTTTAAAGCATTCTTTTAAACGCTATTTAGTTTTATCAACCGGTTTCAGTCATCGGATTTTGTAGCCTGATTTTCAACTTAGTCTGTTGAAACTAGGTGACTACTTTTCAGCGACCCTTTCGTTTGCGTATGGTAACCTGAAGTTAGGGGTTTGAAGTATTTTGAAGAGCATATTTTTTCAAAATTTGTAATGTTTTGATTATATATTTTTTTGCTTTTTAATTTTTTATTGTTATTTATTTATTTTGGGCACTAGTCCTTCCTTGGGTCAAAGATACATCAATTCAGATAAAGTAAGAAAAAGATAAAAATATAAGAAATCTACATTAATATACATACGATAATAATACGATGTTTTAAAACATAGAAAAGAGTAAAGGTAATGAAAAAATCAAAAGATAAACTAAAATTAAAGAGACGAAACTAGTTTTTACTAAAAACTTGTTAGCTCAGTTTTTACCTTAATAATGGTAAGCTGGTAGTTAATTGCAAAACTCACATTCTAATTAAAACAATTTACAACAATTTATTTCAAATTTCGAAAAAATTTAACAAGAGACGTATCATGCCAGTCAAAAGAAAACAACAAAAATCCAAATTTTTAATTATTTCAAATGTAGTTGAAGGGGTCTTGATAATATTAAATTAAAATATTTAGGTAAAATGTACAACATAGATAGTAGATTCTAGAAGTGATCGCAATTGCATAATTTCGTAGGGTCAAATATGAGAAATAAACGATAACAGAATATGAATATTAGTAATTAAATTTTTAAAATAATAATATCAGGGAAATCAATATTAAAAGGTCAAAAAACCTTTTTTTGAAAGAAAATACAAAAAGGGACTTTTTAGTTTAAGATATGAGGGTAAAAAATTTAAAAATAAAAAGAGTTAACACCTTGAGGGTCTTAACACTATAAAAAGAGACATTTCAGTTTGAGATATCAGGGTCGAAATAATTCTCAATTAGAAATTTTGAATAAGGTCATACTTGGATTAATAAAAGTCACACTACAACTCTTGGCATTTGGCACTTCAGATTATAGTGATAAATCACAGGCACATACTATCTATCAATATTAAAACAAGAAATATCACTAAAATTGATTAAATTCGATCAAATTAATTCAAGTGATGATTCAGCTTAGAAGTTAAAAAAATACTTCTAAAATATTAAAACAAGGTGAAATAATAAAATGGCTTGGCTAAATCATAAAAGGAATCAGAATACTTCCTTCAGACTGTTGTTGATACTTCAAGTTGAAAAAAGGAAAAGAGAAAGTTTGCACGCTTACCGGTGAATTAATAGAACTCAAGGAATTAGATGATCAGAGGAAGGGCTTATAATTGAGAATACGCCGTAATGTCATCAATCGAATAAAGACCAACTTAGATTTTTATGAACGACCAAGTATGTAGCAATTTCCGGCGCGGGTATTGGGGAAAATCCATTGATTCAGAGGGACCGAAGATACGAAGATCTTATAAAGGTGGAGACATCGGTGGATCTAATCGATCGGTTGCGTAGGTGGCGAAAACCTCTACAACTTTCGTATGAGAACGCGGAATGCCAAACTTTCTTACTCTCCGTATGATCATGAGAGCTTTTGATTTGATAGTAGATTGTGCAACAAGTGGGAGAAGGCGTCGATTGTCAACGAGCCTGACGTCTGCCAGTGAGCGTAGCGAGCATGGCAAATCAGGCGAGTTATCAATCGACGTATCCTACATATCGCATAGGATGCTTTCCCTCATCATTGGGTCGGGAAGAGCTACCACGTTTGTTCTCAAGAATCTAAGTTTGGAAGCGCAGCTGCAGGGAGAAAGGGTAGATTGAGAATGCGCATAGCAGTACTTAGTGCTCTGGAGAACTAAATGTCACATTACTTAGCTGCGATGTCACTAATCGAGTCAAAACAACCTGGATTCTTGAAAACAAGCGTGTGAGTAGCAATTTTCGGCGCGGGTATTAGGGACAAAAATATTTACATGGAATTAAATTAATAAGTTGCAGAAAATCTGCAACATCGCAAGCGATGAGGCTCTTTCGATTCCTTTGGTTATTTGCACATATTTCTAACTGATAACTATGAGCATGCCTGCGATGGATCATTTCCTAGATCCATGATCTTTCTATCACACGCTCTTTCTTATATTTTCGGCCCCCGATTTTGCAGTCCTCAATTTTAAGGATTTTTAAAACACCTCCAGCTTGACTTCTATCCTGGAATTGTTTGCTTATAATATGCAGATAGTCAGAACTCGAACCAATAATCAGTATCACTTTAAGTAATGTAACGCGTTAAACTTAGTGTCAGAAAATGTCACAAGCGCTCAGCACGGTGGTCAAAACAGCAATCGCAAGATGTCGAGCAACAGAAACTGACAAAAGTGACAGCACTTAACAAACGCGTCAGGAAAAAACTGAACAACAATTGTCAGCCTTATTAATGAATAGTGAAATTTCTTAATTATCAATTTGCCCTATCTCTTCTGAAAAAAAATTTTTTTTTTCTCCATATTTCTTTTCGGAAGTCAGCAACGAGCACACATTGGGTTCTAACATTGGCCCAACTTTGTTGGCACGACAATGGTTAGGAATGTTGATCTACAAAGGTAAATGAGGTTGGCACGTCATTCGTTCTTTAATTTAGACAAACATCGATAAAAAGCATTAGCCAACTGAGCTATCGAACTGCTTAAACGTTCCTGACAAGATCTCGGTCATGCTCTTCCAATGAAAAATCCAGGGTCCACTAAGAAATATATTTCATATTTCTTTATTTTCTGCTTATTAGGAGCAGTTATGTTTAAACATTTTTCTTGTGCAAATTTTAAAATAAAATGGTTAAAAATAAAAGATTTTCTTCTCGGTTTTTCTGAATTTTTTGGTCTTCTTAAAAAAATTCGCCACAGTCTATCCGACCGTCGAGCCAACTTTCGGCCAAGGTTGAGCCGACGTCTGAGCACAGCAAAGTTACGTGTTCTTTAGTTTAGAAATGAAATTTTTTAATTCGATTTTTGTTCTCAGCAAAAAATCAATATTTATGGTTAAAAATCAATTGTTTATATTTTATAATTATAATTTTAGTTAAGAGTCCGCCTCTTTGGTTGCCAATTAAACTGTTTAAATTGAAATTATTAATTTTTGTTGTTGTTGAGAATGTAACTTATTTGAAAATCAAACTATTTTTAAACAAATGGATTTTTCTTGGTTGAAGGTTCATGATTTTTGTCAAAAATTCATCATTTTGTTCAAAAATTAAACTATTATGTCTAAAATAATTTCTTTCAATTGAAATTCAAATATTTAATTTTTGGTTTGGTATTAATCGTTTTTAGTTTGAAATTAGAGTATTTGGTTGAGAATCTACGTATTTGGTTTGAAATTGACCTATATTATTTAAAATTAATCTTTTTGGTTTAATATTTGTCTTTTTGGTTAAAAGTTTAGCTATGTAATAACAAACTCACTAAGATAAAATCCTCGTTTTTTCTAATTAAAGAAAAAACTATTGAATTTTTTATCACAGAATTTTATTAATAATCTCATAAATATTCCAGTTTTTCACTAGGTTATACAGTATATTCTATAGTCATTATCTGCTAGATTATTATAGGCTTCAAGTTGGTCCTTCTGATTGAATCAAATTTCCTGTGATTTCCCGGATCTTTTCCGGTCAGGTAGACATCGTGAACATATTTCAAAAGAATTTGAAAAATAAATCTTATCCTTTAACATTTTAAATATTATGTTTTAGAAATTATTTACTCGGAAGATATATCTTTTCCCTCAGACTTAAGATGGATCCCACCCAATATGTTGAAGACTTTATGATTATGATACGTTAATCTAAATATTATAATATAACAGATTAGAAACGATAAATAAAAACATTTAATCATAAAATATAACACTCTTGTATACGGTTGTTGTGTTGTATAAAACTGACACTGATGTAGTTGCAGTTTTTTTTAAAAGTGTAGGACAGATTTCAAGTTTTCAAAATTTCAAGATTTTTAAGATTTCGAGGACTTTCCGACAGATATGTCCCTCGCGCGTCAAGAAAACTTACCCACGCAAGCAGATGTTTTTAAATCGAATAACAGTGTAAAGAATTATTCTTTTACACATGTTCTACTCTATAACAATTTGCGATTGTCTTCCGGTTGCCTAATGGACATTCTGCGATTTCTTCTGGGGTCATAGGTTCAACCACACCGCTCTCTATGTTTACTTTTGCCCGCTTTTCCCTAACGTTATCGGTTGTAAATATTCCACGAAGCATCGTTTGATGTTGTTTGTGTTCCAATATTGCAAAGATGACACCACTAGAAGTTGATAATACAACGTGTTCTCCGGTTGGTATAGGATTAGAGGTACCATATTTTTTTTGGTATTGAATTGGCATATTAGGATGAAAAGTATATTTTCGAAGTTCAAATATCCGGTTCGGATTCTTGAGAAGAATAAGTCGAATAAATCGAAATTCTGAAAATTTTAATCCAAATACGCGATAAACAGTTTGTCTGTCAGAAGAACTCTGCCTGGAACGAAAGGGAATTTCCGCAAGAGAAGAAGATCTGGCAGAAGAATGTGGTATGGCATGAGGAGACCTAGTCCTGTTACGGTAAGGACTTTCCTCAGAGGAAGGAAATCTGGTAGAAGAATGAGGTACGGCAGGTGGAGAATTCGACCCGTCACGAAGAGGGGGCTTCTCAGGAGAAGGAGTCCTGCCTGACTGTGAACTCAGATCTGCAACAAGAAACAGAGGATTACATTTATCTTGAAGTACAGAATCGCATCTTGGTATATCATGAGTTGTAAATGTGGTTGTAATTCTTAATGTAGATGATAACAAAGTGGTAAACTGTTTGCAACCTTTTTATCAAATTCTGCATGTTATAAAAAAGGTTATATAATTTTTTAAGCAATACAACTTATTACTGGATAAAGTTAGGACTCGAATATTGACTATCCCTTCTTTTTGAACTCAGGCTATCCCTATTTTGGCCACAGTGCCGGCTTATCTACAAGACAAACTTAGGCAAATAAATATGGACGCCACGCCGCACAGTGGTCTGGAATAGGAATTCGCCCACAGGTCGTATTTCTTAACCGATTTTAAAGTTTTTTTCCAGAAATGATCAGCATTAAATGTTTAAGACGATTGTGGTTTGATTTTTTCTTAATTTTTTTACAGAGCAGCAATGTATAAACAAATAAAGTAACAAAATTGGCCATTTTAGCTTTGTGAATTTTTATCTCAAGAAAAAATAAATCTACTACTTAATTCAAATTTTCAAAATTTAAATGAACTTTTTGAATTTTTGAATTTTAACTCAAAATTTTTTTTATGTGACTTAGAAGATCTCCTCGTACTGACTTGCTAGGAAATCGGCCGACCGAATAAAAATTTCGAGGGTCACTTATTTAATTTTTTAATTTTGACCCCAAATTCGTGTTCTATGAATGAAAACCAGCCTTTGTACCAACTTTCATAAGAATCCAGCAATTTAATAAAATTTTTTAAATTTAATTGAACTTTTTGAATTACGAAAATGGAGAATGGGATTTTGAAACGTTCTGGAACCGGATCTAGTAAAGATTTTTCTTGAGTAAGATTTTCTTATCTCTTCTCATAGGTACGGAAAGATTTTGCCAAAACCCTCCTCCCCCTAAATCGGCTTACGTAGCTTTCGGATGACTGATTAGGAGTGCACCATATGGTACGAATTTCTTATCAATGGGCACACTTTTCGAATTCTGTTTTTATAACACACACGCATTCTGGATTTTCCCAAACTAAATTAAGGTCAAATGCGTACTTATTTCGGAAAAAAATCACATAATGTTTGAAAAAAAACAGATATTTAGATAG
Organism: Amphibolips quercusostensackenii; assembly: GCA_032357855.1. Classification (NCBI taxonomy): domain Eukaryota; kingdom Metazoa; phylum Arthropoda; class Insecta; order Hymenoptera; family Cynipidae; genus Amphibolips; species Amphibolips quercusostensackenii. The sequence goes on along the minus strand of JAUELO010454462.1, from coordinate 182 downwards.
GTTGTAAATTAAATAGCACTAATTCAGATTTACGTAAAGCTCAAGAAATCGACTTCAATTATAGATATATTATATTATTATATTTACCAATAGAATTCAGGATCACCACCAAGGATAAGGCGAAAGTAGATGCAGCCCTCATATTTTCAAATTGGAGAAAAAACTAATTATTGTATTAGAAA
>JAUELO010454405.1:0-12927 GCA_032357855.1 Amphibolips quercusostensackenii | reverse complement strand
ATTCAAATCGGAGGCGGACACTTTGATAACCTTTCTTGTAAGTAGAAAGTGGACAAAAGTTTGAAGATTTAACTAAAAACCGCAACTTTATAACATTATATAAAGAGAATATTTAAAAAAATAATTTTGAATTGTTTAAAGATTAACTTTTGTTAACTTAAAATAATTATTACCTTACTTTAATCAAAGAATTGATAAAAAGCGGAACATTTTATAAAAAAACTGCAACTTTCTTGCATTGATCTGAAAGACTGTTATCACAAATAGCAATAAATATTCAAACAATTATTTTTGTAAAATCTTATTAATTAGTATTGCTTCGATCTAAGTGGAAAGTGGAAAATAATTTTAAAAATCAGAAAAATCGCGGCTTTTTAACTCTATTATAAGGAAAAATTGAATAAATAAAATTTAAAATCTTCAAATAAGATCTACAAAACCCTCTTTTTCTTATAAAAATACGTGTTTATGCATCTTGCGGAACCTCTAAAGATCTTTTTTTTTTTTTTTTTTTTGAAAAAAACGCTGGTTTTGAGTTGATAATTTTCAAATGAAAGTTTTGCATAAGACACTTAAAACAAATCTGCATGCAAAAAATAAAGTCGTTAGACCTAATAGTTTTTGCAATAGGAGTGCTAACAAGGTTATTTAAAGTGAAAAAGGCTGAATTTGCATTTGCTTTGCAGCGCCATGATAAGCGTTTGACTTATGGTCCTCGGTATTCTTTTTTGCATTAGACACTTTAAATACCTCTCTATAAAAAAAATAAGCTCGTTAGACCTAATAGTTTTTGCGCTAGAAGTGCTAACAATTCTTCCTTGCATAAGACACTTGAAATACATTTAAATGCAAAAAATGTAGTTGTTAGACCTAATGGTTTTGTCGCCAGGAGTGCTAACAAGGTTGTTTGTGTTAATAAAGGCTAAATTTTTATGCTTTTGTGTAGTAACGCTATGATGAACATTTAATGCATGGTCATCGATGCTATTTCTCGCATAAGACACTTGGAATTCATCTCCATGTAAAAATTAAGTCGTTAGACCTAATAGTTTTTGCGCTAGGAGTGCTAACAAGGTAATTTTAGGTGAATTAGGCTAAATTTTTACATTATTGTGTAGAATATTTATGTTTACTTTGAGTAAAAATTGCTAAATTTCTATGTTTTTGCATAGCAAAGACATAATAAACCTTTCACTTATGATCCTTAGTATTATTTTTTGCATTAGACATTTTAAGTAAATTTTCATGGAAAAAATAAAGTCGTTAGACCTAATAGTGTCTTACTTAATAAGTATTGCTTCGCTCTAATCAAACAGTTGAAAATAAGTTTAAAAAATAAAAAAAAATCACAAAAAAGGTTATCTACAAGGAGTGCTAACTAGGCTATTTTAAGTAAAAAAGGCTCAACTTTTATGTTTTTGCAAAGCAACGCTAAGATGAACATTTACTCATGGTCTTTGATATTCTTGCTCGCATAGGACAACTAAAATATATCTAAATGCAAGAAATGAAGTCTTTAGACCTAATAGTTTTTGCAATAGGAGTGCTAACAAGGTTATTATGTAAAAAAGGCTACATGTTTATGTTTTCCATAGCAACGCTATGATGAGCGTTTGACTCATGGTCCTCGATACTTTTTTTGCATGAAACACTTTAAATACATACCATTGAAAAAATGAAGTCCTTAGAGCTTATAGTTCCTGCGTTAGGATTGCTGAAAATTCTTCCCCGCATAAGACAGTTGAAACGCATCTCCAAGCAAAAAAAAGTCGTTAGACTTACTAATTCTTGTGCAGGAAGTGTTAAAGAAATTATTTCAAGTAAACAGAGCTAAATTTTCAAGTATTTGCATAGCAGCGCTATGATGAGCATTTAACTCAAAATGCTTAGTTTTTTTCCTCGCATAAGACATTCGAAATAAAACTCTGCAAAAAAAGGAGGCTTTTGACCCAATAGTTTTTGCACCATGAGTTCTAAAAATGCTATTTCAAGTAAAAGTTGCAGAATTTTTATGTTTTTGCTTAGTAACTACATGATGAGCGTTTGACTGATGGTCCTAGGTATAATTTTGTGCACAAGGTAATTAAATACATCTCTATAGGAAGAATAAAGTCGTTGGACCTAATAGTTTCTCCGCTAGGAGTGCTAACAATTCTTTCTTGCATAATACATTTAAAATACATCTCAGTGAAAAAAATGGAAACTTTGGACCTAATAGTTTTTGCGCGAAAAGTGATAACTAGGTTGTTTTAAGTGAAAAATGCTGTAGTTTTATGTTTTTGCATAGTAATCCTATGATAGACGTTTGACTCAAGGTACTCGGTATTTTTTTTTTGCACAAGGCAATTCAAATAAATCTCTATGGAAAAAATGAAGTTGTTAGACCTAATAGATTATGCGCTTGGAGTACTAATAATTCCTTCTCGCATAAGATACTTGAAAAACATTTAAATGCAAAAAAATAAAAACGTTAGACCTAATGGTTTTTCGCGCTAGGAGTGCTAACAAGGTTATTTGAGGTAAGAAGGGCTGCATTTTTATGTTTTGGCGTAGTAAAGCTATGGTAAGCATTAATCTTATGGTCCTCGGTATTCTTTCCCGCATAAGGAACTTCAAATACATCTTTATGCAAGAAATGATGTCGCTAGACCTAATAGTGTTTGCACTAGGAGTGATAACTAAGTTATTTTTAATAAAAAAGGCTAAATTTTTAAGTTTTTGCGTGGTAACGCTATGCTAAGCATTTAAATCATGGTCCTCGGTATCCTTCCACGCATCAGAATCTTTAAATACATCTCCATGCAAAAAATGATGTCGTTAGAAGTGCTAAAAAGGTAGTTTTGAGTAAATATACCTAAATTCTTATGTTTTTGCATAGCAAAGCTATGATAAGAGTCGGACTCATAGTCTTCGGAATTTTTTCTTATATGAAAACTTTGAAATACGTCTTCATGCAGAAAATGAAGTCTTTATGTATGATAGTTTTTGCAATAAGAGTACTAAGAAGGTTACTTTGAGTAAAAAAGGGCTAAATCTTTGTGTTTTTGAATACCAACGCCATGATAAGCGTTTGACTTATGGTCCTCGGTATTTTTTCTTGCATTAGCCATTTTAAATGCATACCATTAGTAAAAAGGAAGACGTTAGACCTAAGAGTTCCTGCGCTAGAAATGCTAAGCAGTGTTCCTCGCATAAGAGATTTGATATACATTTCGGGCAAAAAAAGAAGTCGTTAGACCTACTTGTTTTTGTGCAGGAAGTGCTAAGAATCTTTGTGTTTTTGAATACCAACGCCATGATGAGCGTTTGACTTATGGTCCTCGGTATTTTTTTTTGCATTAGCCATTTTAAATGCATACCATTAGTAAAAAGGAAGACGTTAGACCTAAAAGTTCCTGCGCTAGAAATGCTAAGCAGTGTTCCTCGCATAAGACATTTGATATACATTTCGGGCAAAAAAAGAAGTCGTTAGACCTACTTGTTTTTGTGCAGGAAGTGCTAAGAAATTTATTTCAAGGAAACAGAGCTGAATTTTCAAGTATTTGTGTAGCAGCGCTATGATGAGCATTTGACTCAGAAACCTTAGTATTTTTCCTCGCATAAGACATTTGAAATACAATTCTATGCAAAGAATGAAGTCGTTAGACCTAATTTTTTTTAAACCAGAAGTCTGAAAAATGTTATTTCAAGTAAAAATTTTGGAAATTTCATCTTTTTGCATAGTAACCCTATAATAAAGGTTTGACTAATGGTCCTCGGTATTATTCTTTGCACAAGGCAATTTAAATACATCTTTATGGATAAAATAAAGTCCTTAGACCTTATAGCTTCTGCACTAGGAGTGGTAACAATTATTCCTCGCATAAGACACTTGAAATACATCTCCGGGCAAAAAAGAAGTCGTTGTAACTACTAGTTTTTGTGCAGGAAGTGTTAAGAAGGTTATTCCAAGTAAACAGAGCTAAATTTTTAGGTATTTGCATAGCAACGCTATGATGAGCATTTGACTCAGAAACCTTAGTATTTTTTCTCGCATAAGATATTTGAAATACAGTTCTATGCAAAGAATGAAGTCGTTAGACCTAATTGTTTTTGAACCCAGAGTCTCAAAAATATTATTTCAAGTAAAAATTTTAGAATGTTTATGTTTTTGTATAGTAACCCCATACTGAGCGTTTGACTGATGGTCCTCGGTATTATTTTTAGCACAAGGCAATTTGAATACATCTCTACGGAAAAAATCAAGTCGTTGGACCTAACAGCTTCTGCGCTAGGAGTGATAACAATTATTCCATGCATAAGATACTTGAAATACATCTAAATGCTAAAAATAAAAACTTTTAACCTAATGGTTTTTGCGCTAGGAGTCCTAAGAAAGTTGTTTGAGGCAAGGAGGGCTGCATTCTTATGTTTTGTCGTAGTAACTCTATGTTAAGCATTTATCTCACGGTTTTTGGTATTCTTCCTTGCATTAGAAATTTGAAATACATCTCCATGCAAAAAATGAAGTCATTAGACCTAATAGTGTTTGCACTAGGAGTGCTAACAAGGTTATTCTAAGTAAAAAATGCTAAATTTTTATGTTTTCGCGTAGTAGAAATATAGTGAGCATTTATCTCATGCTCGTCGGTATTCTTCCTTGCATAAGGAACTTGAAATACATCTTCATGCAAAAAATGAAGTCGTTAGACCTTACAGTTTCAGTGCTAGAAGTGCTAACCATTTTTCTTCGTATAAAAAACTTGTAACACATCTCCACGCAAAAAATAAGTCGTTAGACCTACTATTTTGTGCAAGGAGTGCTAAAAATGTTATTTTGAGTAAACAGGGCTAAATTTTTATGTTTTTGCATAGTAACGCTATGACAAGCATTTTACTCATACTTTTTGATATTCTTCCTGGCATAAGTCCCTTGAAATACATCTTAATGCAAAAAATAAAATCGTTAGACCTAATGGCTTCTGCGCTATGAATATCAACAAGGCTATTTTAAATAAAATAACTAAATTTTATTTTTTTTCATAGCAACCCTATGGTGAGCATTTTCTGCAAAGTTCTCGATAACACATTCCCCTGAAATTCGCAGTGTAGTTTATGGACTGCCCTTTATTATTTCATCAATGTTAAAAATGTTAAAGAATCCACTTTTTCCTATAATTAGTAGCCTTACACTATCGATTGTGCCAAATCACTTATCTATTTTTATAGTTATTAGCAGACAAAGGAAATTTTCAGGATGCAATTACTGGGACTGATAACAATTTTATTATGTTCAAACAAGTTGTTCTACGCAGTTTACTAAAATTTAAAAAAAATTTATTAACTTTTATGCCTGTAATGTTTGCAATAAAATATATCAGAGTAATCAAATATTTTTTTTTTTAATTTAACGAAACACTTCTTCTGTCTTTCACAACCATTTATTACCTCACACTTCAGGGAACCAACACCTATTAGCTCTGCAAATAATGTTAAATATAAAAGCCGTACGCTATTTGTAGTCTTTACATTAAGCTGTACAATTAAAAAAAAAAAGAATTCGGTGATTTAAAGTATCTAAATTCGTGTTTGGAATGTCTGAAAAAATATATTTGATTTTCTTAATTCTTTGTGGCATACCGCTTAAGGGGATTTCAGGGAGTTTCTTGGAAAATAATTATAGTAAGTGAACTGATATTCTTAATAAAAATTAGCGGTTACGCGAGGAACAGTAATTTTGTATTACAAAATTGCAATATTTCGAGAATGTTGAATTTTCAGAAGACTCAAAGGATCCTCATTCCTATTTTAAACCATTTAATATTTTGCACTTCTCCCTTAAGATTTTAATTTTTGGTTCTGGGATTCTTCAACAGAAGGCCCGATTCTCAAAATGTAAACGTCTTTAAAAATGATTTCATTTTCAAAATGTTGCTTTCTGATTTTTTGCGCGAAGATACTTTGCAATATTATAATTATGATGGATCAATTAGCTGTAAATTAATTTATGCTTATTCAGGGTCCACATGAGGCACTAAAGGTTACTAGAAAATCACTAGACAATTTTGATGAAATAACGCTATGGTCTAGCATTCTTCATTCTACTGAAAGAATAAAAAGTGATATGTATTGTGAAATTGTAACCTTGACGTAATCTGTTTTGAATTTGAAAATATTTGTTTTGAATTATTTCAACAAAGTTAAGAAGGATAAGAATTTTTTAAGATCTAAAAGCGAAAATGGACCATTGGGCTCTAAATTAATTATACATATTCAGGATCTTCATTAGGGCGGTCTAATTTTTTTCTTTGTAAAATTTGTATGCATACTGACCAGGAATCTGTTCAAATTTGAAACATAAATCAATTTTTTTGTTAAGAAAAATGATATTTAGGGGTGGCGCAGGCCCCATGAAGTTTAACACGTATTTCACGTAACGAAAAAAGACGTTTTTGTAAATGTCACTCAGAATCGTCAATATTAGTTGAATCGACTTGAAACTCTACATTTCTGTTTAAGATTAGAAATAAAATACAAAAAATTATTACTTTTTGAATGTAACCTCCATAAGTCTGTTTAATAGGATCTTAAAAAAAAAACACCATAAGTTAACAATTGGGTTTTGCGAGTTTTTGTCGATAATTAAAATTTTTTTGCAATTTTTTATTGCAATCTAATACAGAAAATGCTACATTATAATGATAATTGGATGTTGTAAGAAATTACTAAAAGAATTTAATTATTTTTAGTAACTTTTTGTTATAACAGAGATAGAAAGTTCTGTTTTTTTTTTTAATTTTGAGCTTATTTACTACTTTTTAGTTAGGGTGTGGTAATACCGGATTAATTATAGCAAACCTGATTGTTTAAACAATTGATTATTACTGGTTACAATATTCTTCAGAAATAATGCTAAGAATTGCATTTTGTCCACAAATTTTTAATTTTTGGTTCCATTTTTAATTAAAATGAGTTAGATAATTAATTAAAGTAAACAAAATAAGTGTTCAAACAGTTTAATATTATTTTCAATAATGTTTAATTTGAATAACGCTAAGAAGTAACAATTTTTTTTTCTCGAAATTGTTAGTTACAGTAGGAAAATAGTTAATGTTAACAAATATAATTGTTTAAACAATGAACTATTTTTGTTTCTTATATTTCTTCTAGAGTAATGCCAGACATTTGCAGATTTGTGAATAATTTCCCATTTTTTGCCTAAGTTTAAAATAGAGTAAGTCAAATAATTGATTAAAGTTAACAAGATAATTTGTTTAAACAATTTTTTAAAATTAATAATAAATTTAAATTAAATAATGCTAAAAAGATGCGGCTTTTTCTAAAATTTTCAACTTGTTCTTAACTTTTTAGTTGAAGTGGGGTAATGATCAATTAATGTAAATAAACATAGTTCTTTTAACAATTTTTAATTGTTTGTAACCATGTTTTTTTTAAACTTCTAAACTTTTTAACCACTTTTGACTTTGTAAGATAATAATATATGCAAGTTGACAAACATGCTCATTAAAAAAATTTATTATTATTAATAACTATATTCTCTCAGAGTAAATTGTGAAAAAATAGTTCAACTCTTTACCAAATAATTAAATTTTTATCAAAAAAAGATGTCTTAAGAAATGTTTGGTTGACATTTCAACAAAAAAATGGCATTAAAATAAAAGAGGGTTGAATTCAATCAAATAGTTGAACCCTTAAACGAAACAGAATAATTCTCAAAAAAACAGTTGCATTTTTTGTTAATAAACAAAAAAATTGTACTAATAGCGCTGAATTTCCAATAAAAAAAGAATAATTTTCAACGAAATTGTTGCATTTTAAACCACAAAAAATTTTTTAATCAAGAAAGGCACAAAATTTCTGCCAAATTGTTGAATTTTCAAGCTAAATGCGATTTTTCTACAGAATAGTTTAATTTTTAACAAAAAGTTTTTTTTAAGTAAAAAATTAAATTTTCCATCAAGATAATTGAATTTTCAACCAATCAGTTGGATTTTGAATCAAAAAGATAAAATTTATATCAAAATAGTTTAAATTTCAACCAAAAAAGATTTTTCAATCAGAAAAGAAAAAAATTGTCAACCAAATTGTTGAGTTTTGAAGCCAACAAGATGAATTTCTTAGAAAAAAGTTAATTTTAAACAAAGTATTGAATTTTTAAGAAATATTTAATTTTTATACAAAAAAGCTCAGTTTTCAAAAAATAGCAGAATTTTTTACGAAAAATAATGAATTTTCGACAAAAGTGTAATTGTTGCTTTTTCAACTAAAAGAGATTTCGATGTTGAAATAAACCCAAGTTTAATTTAACCAGAAAGAGAGAATTCTAAAAAAGTATTTGAGTTTTCAACACAAAATTTAATTTTCAACCAAATAGTTGAATTTCCCACCAAAACAGTTAAAATTTCAACCCCGAAGCACAATTTATATAAAAAAAGTTCAAATTCGATTTAATTGTTGAATTCACAAGCAAAAAATACGAACTGTTGATAAGATAGTTGCATTTTTAACAAAAAAAAAAGATAATTTTTTTACCAAAATAGTTGTATTTTAACCGAAAAAGACGAGTCTTTTAAAATACAGTTTAATTTTCAACCAATCAGATGAATTTTAAACAAAAAATTTAATCAAACTGTTACAATTTTTAATACAAAAAGATGAATATTTCACAAAACAGTTTAATTTTTAACTGAAAAATACGGGTTTTCAATAAATTAAATAAAGTTTTTAAATAAAGAGATTAATTTTTAGCACAAAAAAAGGAATTTTAACGCAAATAGTTACATTTTCAACTAAACAAAAGAATTATCAACTAAAAAGATTATTCCTCAAATAAAAGTTTAATAGTTGATATTTTAGCCAAAAAATATCGTAAGTTTGAATTAAAGATAGTTGGAATTACCCAAAATCGACAAACTTTTATTTAAATAGTTAAATCCTCAACAAAAAAAATTAAATTTCCACAGAAGGAGATAAAGTTCCAAACCTTACTAACTGTCTTATAAGAAGTTAAATTTTCTACCCAAAAAGAGGAATTTTAAACCCAAAATATAAATTTTTCATGAAAAAAAGTTAATTTCAACATAAGTAATTAAATTTTCACTAAAAAAGTGTGTCTTCTAAACAAAATTGTTGAATTTTCAACAGAATAATAACATTTTTATCTAAAAAAGATCAATTCTTAACTTTGAATTTTAAAGCTAAAAAATTAATTCATTTGATACAGATAATTGAAATTTCAAAAAAGTTCTTATTATATACCTGAGTATCAACATTTATTAGAACTTTGGTTTCTAATATGTGTTTGGAGATTGGTGCTTTCAAAACTCTCAATTATGAGTATTGAGCTGATGTTTACTGATGTCACATAAGTCTCTGTTACTTAAGTACTTTCGTCTTATATTATAAAAAAAAATAATATACATTCAATTCAAAAAATTGATAAATTTTTAATTGTTGTTACAATAATTTAAAAGTACGTATGTTTGAGTACATGGTCATGGTGAAATTTGCCATAATCGTCACTTAGGTTACGGCAAAAGTCGCAATAATTTACTTAATTCACTTTCTTCACAGATAAAGCAATTACTAATTTGAAAATTAATTTGTGACTCAACTCTTATTTTGCATTATGAAAACGGTTTGCAGTGTAATTATACACGTATTTTCTTGGCCAGACACGTGGGCGTTTAGCCCAAATTTGTATAGGTTATGACGACAAAATTTGCCGTAAAAAAGATCTTCCGGACTAGAACTTGGAAGCCCGGAAACATTTGCTAGATTTGTACACAATACGTTATTTTATTGTTTATTTACTACGCAAAATTTTTCTATAATCCATTAAAACTCGTCGTTACCCAATTTTAGATTACGCGGCGAATTTTGCGCTTACGAAACTTTTTTTTATAGTACGGTCTCTAATTATTTAAAAAAAGCGCCAAATCACCAATCAGTTTTATAAGTGTAGTTAATAGAAGCGGCATTCTTGCCATTATTTTTAATTTTTCAATACTTCATACATTGTTTTCTAAAAAGGAAGATCAACAAAACTAAAGAGAAATGCATGCAAAGAACATTGGCAATGAAGAAATCATACAATTTGTACGCCACATGCATTAAGAAATGCAAGATCTCAAAATGTGCTTATTTTCCAACGACTGCACATGCATGCTAAGATCTAAATTTTTTAACAGAGAAATCAGCTTTTCATCCATTTTTTAAAAGTACAATAATTCACTGCTCCCTTAAAAATCCACCGACTCCACATGCGCAATCCACATGCGCAAGTTCTGATCTCAGAGTATTTCCTCTGCAAATCAGAGGATTATACTTACCCTGAGAGAAAAATGCAAAAGTCTTCCTTTTTTGATCTAACCTCTGAAAAAAGAGGAAAATCCTTACATTTCTAGAGGAATATTCTCTTTTTAAAAGAAAAATCTGAAAAAATTAAAGAAGAGGAATTTTCCTCTCACATTAGGAATATTCTTTTCTCGGCATAGATGAGAAGATTATTACAATAATAATTTGTTGAAACAATAAGGTTCAGTAACCTTTATCATTATTAACTTTTCTTAAGTAAAAATTAAAAAATAAGTTAAAAAATTTGAAAAAAACTGTGACTTCCTAATTGTATTCTGAGAGAAAATAGCTAAAAGCAATAATAAATTATTTAAGAAAATCATTGAAACACCTAATAATCAGTATAAAGTAATATTTTATGAACAAAAAATAATTTCTATTGAAAAAACAGCAAAAAATCATGACAATCGTCAAAAACTAGCAAAAGCCGTTTTTTAACTCATGGTTTTTTTTGAAACACCGTTAAACGGACTTATGGGTTAAATTCTGCGTTTTAACTCGTCTTACCTACTAGTGATGATTTTGGGTAAAATATCGTTTGAAAAATATTTCTGTTGTTGTGTGGATTTGAACAAATTCCCGGTCGATATGCATAATAATTTGAAAAAACCCTCAAATATACTTTATCCTGAACTTGCCGAAAAGTTCGAAATTTTCTGAATTGATAAAAATCGCAGTATTCCTTCCATTCTCTGAAGTCCTAAAACATTCTCAATTTATTGAATATTCAGAATCTACGAAATTCCTTAAATTATCTAAATTCATTAAAATCTCTGAATTCTGTGATCATATTTACAGATAATTCATCAAATCTTCACTTGCGCAAGAAACGTATGCTTGGTCACGCTGACGCAGGACATGTAGACACGATGTATCATAGTCCTATCCACATTGTAAGAGTCCTATGAAAAAACCAAAGAATTTGTACAGGTATTATAGTCTCGCCTGACCATGTCTTTACTCCTGTAGGATGTAATCGTCGATCGAAAGAAAGGCTTACAGTTGAATCTATTGCATCACCTGGTGGTGAAATTGAAACTCATAATGTATATGATATGTATAACAGAAACTATCTTGCCTTTCTTCTGGTTCGTCCATCTTTTGGTAAAACACTTTCATCACTCAGTCAACCAATACAGCTTGCTGATGACCTTCTACGTGCAAATGAATATGCCGATATTATTGTTTGGGGGTCTGATGGTAGAGTCCGACGAATTACAAATGTACAGAAAGTCGATATACAGACGTGCAGGAATCAGTACAGATCATTTCATCATGATGTTATATCAGATTATTACTGCACTCTTTCTTCTAAAAATGACCATCGATTGTCAGATGAGGATGTCGGTTCAGCCTTAGTTGTGGGTGATAAGCTCCATGGTGTTCTCTTAAAGGTTGGAAGAGGTGAAGGTGAAATTGTTCCGGATCTTTTTATAAACTTGGATTTATTTATGGGTGGGTACTATAGGTGGATTCGAACGCATATTGGAAAACGCATATATCCACAATTATATCCACAATTTCACAATCGGCAGTAGCATAGATACACTCTATTTAAAAAAAAAGTGATTATGCGATGCGAGCAGCTGATTCCTTTGAGGTTTATTGGTTTATCAATGTGTTTTGAGTATTGAGCAAATGGCCAAAGAAATTTGTCAGTTTATGTTTGTTCACCGTACTCAAGGAGATTTCATGAAGCTTCGACACTGCAATTATGTTATATCAATTTTTTTGGTATATCACTTTTCTTTCAATCACTTCAGTATTTGAATCCATAATTTGTTATATAGCACGTGGATTGCAAGAGTTAATGCTGTCACGGATCAAAAATTTTTTAAAATAGCCGTTTTATTATGGTAGCATATTGCCGGGTTGGTTGCAGCTGCTCGCACATTTCTTGATACTGGTACCTTCTGTGCCAGTCAAGTTTATTCTAAAAAAAGGAATCACCCATGGATCCCATTTCTCCTTTTATTAGCAATTGGAATATGAATAGTAACCCACCAATGTACACTGGATCTTTCAGCTTTACCCCCTCCGAACGTCGTCACTTGTAATTTTTTATTATTCTTGCATTATATTTTTATCTTTCAAAAATACATAAAAAAATATATATAAATTTTAAGAAAATACTCGAAAATAATTATTAAAAAAAACCCAACATTTCAACAAACAATAAAGATGGCGGTTCTACTTTGGTTCTGGTGATGCATTCTTTGGTGTTCTCGTTTAGCCTGAAAGCAGTTTGAGCTATGATCATCCTGATGTTTAATACTCGCCAATGGCAACAATAAAATTATGTACATTTTTTTAACGAAAAATAATTATATACCAATTAAAGATTAAACTACCGTTGACCACGGCATCACAGAGTATATCAATAAAAATAATTTGACTTTTGCACACAAAAAAAATCTACATATGTGTACAGAAAATGAATTCCCGTAGGTTATAGGATGGAAAATCTTTTGGAGATTTGTATTTAATACTTTATGTATGTTACACCAAGTTTATATTATCTGCAATATAGTTTTAAAGTAAAAAATCATTAGCTTATTTGACCAAAGTCAA